>CAJQZJ010032798.1:2190169-2204445 GCA_907164525.1 Lophiomys imhausi
AGAGAGGGAGAGGGAGAGGGAAGGGGAGAGAGAGAGAGGGAGAGGGAGAGGGAGAGAGAACATTGTTAGATAACCAAGTAGTTATACCATCAAACTTCTATAATGCCTGGTTTCTACCTCAATGAATTACCAGAAGTTATAATACATAATGTAGGGTTTTCTACCTCTAACTTTAACATAATATTATTGTTTTTAAACCAAGCTATAAAATGAAACCATTCAAAATTCAAAGAATCTGAGAATCAACATTGTATCCTCATTCTTTAAACTTTCAGCTCTCTTTCCAACCAGCTGCTAAAGTTCTTAGTGTATACAGCTCCAGAGATAACATAAATATGAAAACAAACATGTGTCTATTTTCTTCCCTGTTCTTTTTACTGTTACATATGTGGTATCATTTTGTTCTTAGTTTTTACTTATTATATTTGTATCATAGATGAACTCATTTCAGTGTATCTTCCTTTAAATACGATTCCGTGCACACTCACTCCTTTAAATACGATTCCATTCCACTATAAGGTGTACATGAATTTATTTAACCAGCCCTACTGATGATGGTTATTTTCAATGCTTTATTATTATAAAGTGTGCAATGATGATTATGTTTGTAGCTATGCCATTGTTCGTATGTGTTGGTATACTTGTAAGATAAATTCCTAAAAGTATTATAGATGGGTCAAATTGTGCATCCTTTGCTGTTTAATAGATGTTGTTGGATCCCTCTCCACAGAGTTCGCACTAATTTACACTCCCTGCAGCAGCGTGCAAGGATGTCTGCATCTTCAGGCTTGCTGTCCCAGCATGCTCTCCACCCCTTTCCTCTCTGCCCACGGGATAGATGGGGTAAGCATTCTCATTGTTGTGGAAATTTGCATTTCCCCAGAGAGAACTGAAGCCCCTGAAGAAGACTTCTCTCATTTATTTCTCTCATCCTTATTTTTACCTTCCTCCCTGTGCCATTGAAAATGGCCCTTTCAGTGGAACTAGGTCCCTTTATCTGTGTTCTGTGTCTTGTTTCTCTGTCTCCTTCATGCTGTAAGTTCAGTCCTTCCCTCCCCCTGGATTCTATCCTTTCCACCATTTCTATCTGATATTCTCTCCTAAATCCCAGTGATTTAAACGTTGGCTATAGACAGTGGCTTCCAAATATTTATCTCTGGTTGCAAGTTCTAGGTCCTCATGTCCAGCTGTCAACCGTCTGCATCCTCTGTTGGATCTCTCACTTGCATTTTAAAATTTAGATGTCTAGAACTAAAATCTCTCTTTCCTCCACACCCACGTCTTCCTTGCCTCTAGTGCTGTTCCTCTATGTAACTGGCACCTTCTGCCACATGTATGTAGGTGCTGCTAACTGAGGCATTATCCTGGAGAGCCCCCACAGCTACAGGCCCCTGTCAAATATGTAAACATTTCCACTCTTTTGCTCTCAATACATATCTCAATTTCACCATGTTTTCTTATTTTGAAAGACATGCTTTCATGGCATCTCTATCCTTTCCTTGGACAACCACAGTAGCCACCACAGTAGCCTATAGCTTATATTCTATGCCTGCTTCTACTTGATCAGTGGTCTGTTTACATGAGGCAGCCAGAGTTCCTAAAGATGCTGACTGAGCAATGTTTCTTTTCTCTTTTAAACCTTTCATGGGCTTTTTATCATCTTTATAATGAAATTGAAACTATCATCAGTGTGGCTTCTGCTCTAGGCCTTCCTGGTGCTCCTTCTCCCTTCCCCAAAAAGCAAGATCTGCCTCGTGACAACATTCTGTTCCCCCACTTCCCTTGTAAATAGACACAGCTGTCTGGCAGGTATGACAAAAATATCCATAAGTGGAAATGTTTGGGGAGAGTTCTGAAAAGCGCTTCAAGGAAGTTGATTTGGGAATCCCTTTGGCTTGCCCTTCCTTCTTCCCTCTTAGATTGCCTGGAGTACCACACTGAGGGCTGGATCTCCTCAGTTTCTCTATGATTCATTTGGAGCCTGTCACAGGCTGGATGGCAATGCAGGAAGATGAAGGAAATCCCAGTCCTGCAGGCCATAAAGCTATACTGCTGACGCTGGCATACCCATGTCTGGTTTTCTTTTATATGAGAGAGAAATATACTTGTTTTCTTCAGGCCAGTGTTGCCATTCGGGTATCAGGTGCTGAACTTAATGTTAACTGATACATATTGCTCCTGCAGCCCTGTTTCTGCCTTTGACCTCATCTCCTCACGACCTCTCCTGGAGTCACTCTCTGCTCACTATGTTGGTCTTCTGTCAGTTTCTTTGTTTTTTTTTTTTTTCAATTTTTTTTCATTTTTAAATTAATTTATTGTTTTCAAGTTACATCTCAACCACATCCCCTTCCTCCTCCCTCCTAGTCCCACCCTCCCCCCCTTTTCCCCATCTCCGTCCTCTCCTTCTTCTCGACTGAGGGGTGCACCCATGTATCAACCCCCTCAGGTCATCAGTCACATGAGGAACTCTTTGCCACCTCAAGCCTGCCTTCCACTCGTCTTTGTTTGACTGGATGCTGTTCTGTACCCCCCTGCCTGGCTAACTCCTGTTGCCTTTCAGGTCTGAATTTAAGTGTCATTTACTTGGAGGGACCCACCCAGGTTCTCTCATCTGAATCCTGTTTCCTGTTTCTCTCACAAAACTCTGATCTGTCTTTTCCTTCACAACCCAGACTACAGTTGGAAATGACAGACTGACTTGGGAGGTTTTGTTTCTGTGCCTGTCTATCACTGAAAACTCACATCTGTTTGCTCAGTACTTATCCCCAGCACTTAGTTATAGGATAAGAATATTCGAAAAAAAATGATGAGATGGATGGAGGACACTGTGGTTCAGACAGTGGAATCAAGAGTCTCAGAGTCCGAGTTTTACTGCTATATCTTAGCAACTGTGTGGCTTTGGCCAGTTCAGCTACCTCTCCAGTCTTTATTTTACAGATATTCAAGTGTGGTTGAGAGGGGAACGTTCCTGAGGGGATTGTGGTGAAGATTAAATAACCAAATAAAACTAAAGGACTTAACAGAGTGACCTTCACAAAGGAAACACTCAGCACACATTAGCCATTATTAATGAGTAAATGAAGAAATCGATGGAAAACCCAAGGTCATTTTTGTCGTTATGTTATCTAACCCAGGGAAGAGACCATTGCTTGGACAGTGGCCTTCACTGGCTGAGGTCACAACACCTTCAGCCAAATGAAAGTACAAGCAGTGTTCTCAAGGGGCCTTTTGGATATCGGCCTTGGCTTTTTGTTGAGGCATCACCACCCCAGTAAGTCCCTCCCAGCCTTTGCTTGCCTCTGATCTTCTTGCCTCAACTCCCAGCAGTCCCATGTAGAGCCAGTCCTGGGAGCACATGCCTTGCTCTCCTGAGGAATGCCAGTGTTTCCTAGGCTGAGGTGTTTTCTGTGTCCACCACCCTTCCCTGACTAATGAGAAAAGTTCTTTTTGAGGTGAGTTTTAGTCTTTCTTATCAAAGGTGAAGAGAACTGAAACGCTTTTAGGCGAAGAATGTGGGGGAAAGGCTGGCTGACTTTCTGTCTCCAACTTAGTCCTCATCCAGTTACATCAAACCCTTGCAAGTTCAGAGATGTCAGCCCAGAGATCATTTTGTTTTACTAGGGAAGCTGCAAAGCCACAGTTCTGGAAAGCCTTCGTCACTCCCCAGCTGAGCAGTCTTCATATTTATAAGACATTAAGACATTCTTAAGTCCTTCATTTAGTAAGAGTTGAGCAGGACGGATACACACACACACACACACACACACACTCACACCAGCAATAACAACCCACTCTGGATTTCTTGTAATCCTGGCTTGAACGTTCAAGAGAATACTTGAATAATACTTACCTACCTCACTGGGGTGTTGTTAACAATTAATTAGTTAATGTTTATAAAGCGCTTTGGAGATGTAGAGTGCTTGTTTAAGTGCTAAGTATTATTATGAAGAAGTTCTATGGTTTGGCTGAAGATATTTTTTGCAATTATACATTTAATTATAAATAAATGAAGATCCTTTCCAAAAGTATTTTGCTTTTAGGGTCACTTCCTGCTCATTATCATTAACCTAATCTTTTTTTTTAACTCTCCTTTGGGCTACAAAACCATCTCTTCTTGAGAACTTCCATCTTTGAGATAGTTTTAGGACTATCCTATTGTGTGTGAGGGATAGTTCTCCCAGGAATTTCCTGTTTCTTCAGGAAAGGGGCCATATATACTGTTCTTCAACAAGAGTCCCACTCCTTGTTTAGTAGCTAAAACTGATTCTGAAGAGTCACTACCTAATTTAGGTCTAAACTGATCTTAAAAACAATAAAAGAAACTACATACTGAGCGGTAGCCTGGGAGACAGATCAAGGATGGGAATAAAATAACAGTGATAAGGATGGGAAGGTTTGGCTTCACCACCTTGCTTAGTCCTGAATCTGTCTTTGGTCTTCAGGAGAACACGATGAAGGTGTCAGTGTGAGACTGAGGAAAGAGGTGGCACCTTCACAGTGTGCCACTGTTCCTGACCCTATCTTTAATAGGAGCAGCCTTAATGAAGTAGTAAACTGTCTTAGGGAGTTCCTCCGGAGTCACATTGGATCTTTAATGAACTTAGCAGACTATAAATCAACAAGGGACATGGCACAAAGAAAGAGAGGTGCTGAAATTGAAGAGTGCCAGGCGAGGAGAGATGTGGTTGTTCCTCACTGCCAGCACCCTGGATCCAGGATGGAGTATATTCTCTGGCATGTTCTTATGTTATTTTCTACGTGTGGTTAGGCAGTCGTTGTTTTCAGCAGGAACTTATATTGCCCAGATATTGGATCAGCATCAAACCGGGACTATGTGTCTAATGAGTAATTCTAGGGTAGGTGGGAAGAATCAAGCTGAGTCACTGTCACTGTAAGGAAATTGAAAGTCAAACTGCTGACCATGTACATTTATATTATTTAATTAAAAGTAGATAACGGTACATGAATGAACCACAGATCAGATAAAAATGGCAGCATTTTCTCATATTTAACACATATTTGACTTGGGGTTGTGTGACAATTCACCAGAACAGTTCTATGATGTCTCCAAATAAAAAATCAGGAGTGTAATTAAAAAATACTTCAGGGAAGAAGCAATATTAACTTCAGTGTTGATGATCACTAATCACAGGCACAGCTCCCCACATTGTCATCCCTACTTAATGAGGGTCTCTTTTTTTCTTTCCTTCTTTACTTTAAAATGAAGAGAAGAAAATTATCAGAAGTTTCCTAACTCAAAATGTGTAATTCAAGCATACAATGTGTCCTTTTTTAATGAAAAAAGAGACATGGTTTACACATTTTAGGGATCAAGAGCCCACATTTATTCATTTGTTTGTTTTAATGGAGTCTCATAAAGTATAGTCAGTAATTCCCTGGACTATTGTTAGATGTTTTGGTTTAACCATTGAGCAGTTGTGGGAATAGCCATCTAAACCTCTACAGTGATACAGGAGTTACTGTTTATTCTATTCCTAAGTAGGATGGGGAATATTCTTATTAAATTCAAAACTTTCTGCAGCCTGCCAAACATGTGTGTAGAGTCAGAGCTGGACATCCTCAGGGCATAGAAAGAAACAGAGAAGAATTTTGCTTTTTGCCTTGATTGTTGGCCAGCTTCACTTGAACCTCAGGCCCCAATGGGGAAGATTTTTGTGTATTCTCTGTTTTCGTCATCAACTATTTTATGATTGAGTTAACTCACCTACCTTCATAGACAGTTTCTAAAGGTTCCTTTACATGCCTTCTTTCTTTTAATAAAGAGAGAGACCTAAGTATTTGAATATATCCAGTGGTGGATTACTGAGAATTACTTGATATTTTAGTACCCCAGGGTAAGACCTGAGGTGTTTCTGTAAAAGAACCTGTGGATAGCCAACATTCCCTGATTCTCTACAGAATAAGTTGGTGGCTCTTTAAATAAAAATCTTGTATTTCTCACCTTCTGCTGTTTGGGTTTTACTTCAGACCTTCTTGGATTCAAGACAAAGAACATGTTGTTGCAGCAACAGAGAAGAGTTTCCATTGTTAGCACACATAGAAATATATAGGTTATTAATGCCAAGAAAACAAGAACCTACCTCCTATTGTGCCTGAATAAACCTGGTGGAAAAGTGGGCAATAAGGGTGGGGATCTGGTAGGCAAGGTACCTGAGCAGACCGCTCACCGGGGTTGGCATCCTAGCACTGCATGCATGAGTTTGAGAACCTCCTGGGAAAATGGCATGGCCAAGTCTGAAAGTCAACATGAAGATGGCAGCAAAAAGCAAGAGAGGAGCCTAGACAAGATGGAAGTAGTTGGACCTATGGTTCAAGAGAGGACATTGTCACTAAGAGAACTTAGTGACTGTACAATAGGCCATCCCTCTGAAAATTTTGACCACTTCTCATTGCAAGGACAGTGATAGAGCACTCTCCACATGTGGCAGGAAGTGGGAGGATGGAGCTCAGTCAACTGGGGAAAGCTGTTTTAAGGCACTTGCATTCTAACAGGCAGCATCCCTGACATTGGCTTATACAATTGCTGCCATCTTGGATCCATTAACTTGGATTCACATGAGAAGCATGCAGGCACCAATAGGTAGCTGAACTTCTGGCAATTAGGGATCCTTGGGGATAGGGTGTGGTGGAGTTGTGCCTTATTTGTGATTGAGTCAGAGTGTGGCAAGCATGATCACTTGGCCCATCACCATGAGTTCCAAAAGACATTTTTGGAATGCCTCATTCAGAAGTAGGGTCTTAACTCTTTTTCACTCTGACACTGTCAGTTACTTATTCTTTCTCTTTTAACTATATTATCTACTAGTCAGATAAAAATGGGCATAAAAGCTTAGTGTAAACAGAAGCCCCTTGAAGAGACCTTCCCAGCTCACCAAATACTCAATCCCCATTTACTTTCTAGTATATCATCAATTTTGTTTTTATCATAGCACTAAGTTTCCTTAGGCTTAGTCTGGTTTCTAGTACACAGTTGACTCAAAATGAATGTGTAGGATGAATAAGCGTTGATCTGACCTTGTAACAGGCTGAATTCCCTGGAGAGTTATGGCTCCCCAGAGTAAAGTAGGAATATACCATCTAGCTAATGTATTTTAGGATATTTTTGATGGGTTGATCTAATTTTCTATATATCTCTTTAATGGAATTAAAACATTTTGAGAATTATGTGGCTCTTGGTCTTTAAGACGCAACCGTTAAAATATAGCTTTGAGTTTTTCCAGAAAACTAAATTAACCTCCCTATCTCCCTGTCTGAGGTTATGCATGCTGATCTAGTTTCAAATCAACTGGCAGCTATTATTTACCCTGAAATTAAAAAGCAGGAAAACAACCTCTCATCCTGCAAAGAGACATTCATGAAAAGTTTTGGTCTTGTTATGTTGGCTTTGGTCTGGGTGACTCATATTTATAATGGTCATAAAATATTTCTTACTTGCTTTAAGCATATTTATCATTAATATTGTAGCAGTAGCTATAATTACTAAGGTTACTGCTTTGATAACTTTAAATGAGCTTGAAATACTATCAAAAGAAAATAACCTACCTGGGCATATATATAACTCTCAAAATATCTCATGTAGCATCTAGAAATGTAGATCATGCTCAGAGAAAGGTAGAGTGGGCAGGAGTCAGGGAACTAACTTATGGCTTAACCTATGATAATCTCTGAATAAGCATAACTCTCGGGATGAAAGTAACCTCTTTGATTTTTGATGGAGTGGTGTTAAGCATTCTAAATGTTGATTGGTCCTGTTTGTTGTCTGTTACTTAATTGACTCTGATTGGTTAAATAAATGCAGAGGCCTGGAGATTGGTCAAAGACAGAGGTAGGCAGGACTAGGGGTTTTCAGATAGAGAGCATCTTGGGAAGAAGGCCAGAGAGAAGCCAGGAGTAAACAAGGAGCACACGCCATGAGGTAGATTAAAGAAGATCCTTCCATGTGGCCTAGAACATGGGCTTAGTGTGGAGAGTAATAGTCCAAAGGGACGTATGTATATATGGGGTCATATTTGGGTAATAGAATTATGAGCTAGCTTAGATGAGCTAGGATTGCACAACCCAGGCCTAGGCTTGTTAAGATCCATGTGGTGTCTGTGTGTACTCATTTATAGTGGCGGGTTAAGGATTAATACCGCCAACCAATTAAAGATAATATAAATGCTGGGTAAATAGTTTAATTAGCCATTTTTTCTACAGATTTGAGCATATCTAGATCCGCTCCTATCATGCCATTTTTAAATCTAGAAGCAAAACAACATTGTATGCTGAGACTCTATATGTCTGTGATGCAAACCATCCAAGAATCATTTAGGAAGAGCTCTTGCTAAGTTTGAGAAAACCTGGAAAGTCAGGAGTATACAAGGAGAGTAAATAACTTTAAGGTGTGCCTATCCCGAGCTACCTCGATGCTGGCATGGATCCTTGTGATCCTTGCAAGAATGACCTAAACATGTCATCACCATCTTCAGTTGGATGATTTCAGTGAAGTTTGCTACCCAGATATGGATAAGAAGTCACTGTACACCAATCCTCCATTTGGAAGCCCTTTACTAAACTTTTTTGAGCTGTAATGAGCCACGGGCTCATTGACAGGAAGGATCCACTGAGCATCCGGATTATGGCAAGTACTGGTGAATTTTTAAGGGGAGACTGGATCTTCCTTTCAAACAGCACAGGCATGTCTCTGGCTCCCTAGCAACCCTGTAGCAGCATTGTAAATGACTCAAGGCCATCTGCCTCACAGGTGGGAAGAGTCATCACACATCTGGAGTGGTTGTTTTTTAAAGGCAATTGAAAAGTGAGGTAAGGACCCAATTCTCCAGTGATTGACAGAAATTTTCTTTTTGATGTAGGTGTTTTGATCTTGAATGGACATGATCATCAGGGCTGGGTTTTCCTTGAGTGCCTTTTGATTTGTTTAAATGTACAGTCCTATAGGCTACGTGTCATTATCTCCATTCCACATATGTGGTACCTGAGTTTTGGAGAGTGGATCAGATGCCCATGGAAGCTATACTAAATTAGCACAAACTGGGTGTCTTAAAACAACTGAAATTGATTTTCTTTCACAGTTGTAGAGACAAATAGTCTAGACCCAAGATGTTGGCAGGATTATGCTCTCATGAAGATTGAGGGGAGAATTTGTTCCTTACCTCTTCTGGCTTCAGGCTGTTTCAGGCAGTCCTTGTCTTGTGGCTGCATCACTCCCACCTCTGCCTTTGTGGTCACCTTAGTCCCCTCTTCTGTCTCTCTCAGTTCTCTCTGGTGTGATTATTTTATATGGCCACAAGGGACTGTGTTTATGGAACCCCTGAGATAATACAGGATTTTCTCCTTATCTCAAGATGGCTAACTTTATAACATTCATGAAGACTTTCTTTAAAATAAAGCAACTTTCATGGATTCTAAGGATTTGACAAGGATATTTTGGGGGAGGAACCATTTTTCATTTTAGCACAGAAAATACATAAGCCTTCGTCCAAGCTATATAATTGGTAGACAGTGTGAATGTCCCTATGTGTGGTTCAACTTTCGATTCTTTTACACCTCCACAATGACTCTTGAAATACATGCACATGTTGATGAAATTTTCAGTGTGATTATATAGGTAGCTCCACCCTTGAACTCTAGCATTAAGAAACAGGCTAGAAATGTGCTATTGTTTGAATACAAAGTGTCTGCCATGGGCTCATGTATCAAATGGTTGGTTTCCAGGTCAGGGTGGTATTTTGAGAGGTACTGGGACTCTAGGAGGTGAGGCCTAACTGAAGGTCATTGTGGGTGTGTCCTTGGGGAGCTATGCCTTGTCCCTAGCTGATGTCTTTTTCTGTTTCCTGTCCGCTATGCTCTGAAGAGCCTCTATTATATACTCTCATCTCTGTTACATTTAACTTCACCAGGGAGTCAGGATGAATGGAGCCAAGAAATGTAGACTGAAACCATGTGCTAAAATTAATCTCTCCTCTTAAGATTCTTATGTCAGCTTGCATGGATGGGAATATTCTATTATTGTCTTAATTCAACAAGGATTAAGTAGTATTTCCTGAGTACTCCAGATGTTCTAGGTTCTGGCATAGAAACTCAATGTTGAGCAAAATCAAGACCACCCCTGTCTTTCTGAGCTCACTATCTAGCAAGACACAGAGAAAAACATTACATGAATGAATAATATTAATTATTATTGCGAATCAATGAATGAATAACCACCAACTGAAAGGAAATGTGGTGACACAGAACATGGAATGGCAGCCCAGATTGGCATAGAGATATTTTTTATAAGATGTATCAGCCAAGGTTTGAAAGCTGCTAAAACCAAGTAGGGAAAGGAGGAAGGCACCAGGGAAAAGTATCACAGTAAGAGGGAATGGCACAAATGAAAGTCCAGAGTCAGAGGTTACCATCAATCTTTGAGAAGCTGAAGGGAGTCACAGAAGGAGAGAGCCTCAACACTATGAATTTTGTCCCTACACATAATTCATGGGCACAGAGTAAGACACAAGAATTTTGTAACACAGCAAACTCTTGAGAGCATGGCCTGTGTGTCTGCATTTCTAGAACCTCTGGCTGAGCGTGCTGTCTGACATCATAGATGGACTTGATGTTAACTTATCAGTTGGCTTAATGAACGAATGAATGGCGGAGTGAGAAACTCAGCCCTGGCCTTACCTACACAGGGATGTGACAAAGCAGGCGAGCTATTCTTTATCTTGGTTGCTAGGCACTCCCCTTCTGACCCAAGTGGCTATGGGGTTAGCAAATCTCTTATGGCCACTTGCTCTACCAAAAGATGATTGACTATGCGCTAAAGGTGGGTGGGGGAGCCAGGAAGTCAGAGCCTTTTTATATTTAGTGGGAAAGAAATATGGGAAGGCCATTGCACTGAGGAGAAAGTCTAGAATAGGAAGCTCCATGCACCCCCTTACCACCAGATAGCTTTACCCCAGGTTCTCATATCCCTTGTGCATCTTATAGCCAATGCAGCAGATTCAGGCCCTTCCGTTTCCTCTGATGAGCTTTTTTTTTTTTTAAACAGGCCATTATTTGTCTAATGTTCTGCTCTTGGGGTACAACCTCATACCAGAGCCAGCTTTGGGTCTGTTTCCTCAACACTCAAAGCTACCACTTTGATGAGAGTTTCCCACACACACTCTACCTAGTGGCTTAACTTGCCACCCTTACCTCAGGCAGACCAGGGTTTCTCCTGATAGAGCTGAGGCTTGTGAGGCACATTAAAGAAATAAACAACAACAAAAACAACAAAAAACCCTACTTGTTTAGTTTCTTTATTTGCAGAGCTAGCAAGGACAGATTTTATGTCCTTTATGAAGTGGACGCAAAGCCCACTTCACAGGCGGAAGTCTTAGTGGCTGCCTTGTGACTCACTGCTGAGAACTCTCCTCGGGGTGAAGCCCGGCAGGTTGTTTTGGTCACAAACATTGTGGACAGAAAAGTACTGGGCCAATTTACTCTCATAAATGTGGCATATTTATATCTATTGTTTTGTATAATACTTACTGTTATAAGAGAAGGAACCAGCTGTTGGTCTGAAAGGGGAAACCTCTGGAGGGAAGAGGGTGGAAGGGCGGGTTAGGAAGGGGGAATAGGGAGGGGTTTGTTACTGAGATGTAACTTGAAGAAAAAAAAAATAAAGTATTTAAAAAAAAAAAAAAAGAAAAGTACAGTCAGGGTAGAAGGTAGAGGATGGCCCCTCAAAGGCTTGCATCTGTAGCTGCCAGTGTTTCAGACAGAGATCCATCAGGAATCACCTTGTAAAGCAGTGTCTGATGGTTGTCAACTGAGACTGGTGTGGCTTCCTCCTTTTACTCCTATGGTAGATGCATGCCCTGGGCAGGCCATGAGCCTGGTGCTTCTGAAACAGCTTTCCTCCTGTAGTTTTCTCTCTCCTCTTTGTTTTCTTTTCTTATTATTTCCTTGCTCTTGAAGAAGTGTTCTGTGTGAAGTGCTTAGAATGGACAGCGACTCAGGAGAGTTCTGGACCAGGCTGTGATACTGAGTGCCTTAAAGCCTGTGGTACTTCAGAACCTCCTTGGACAGCTGTTTCCTCATCAGTAAGTGGAAGAGTGGCCTCTCTGTGTGGCCTGTGAAGCTTTCACCATGGCCCCAATTCTTTCTCATCTCTCCTTCTCTCATAAAATCCATTTTGTTTCCCTGCCCATGGTCTCTCATCCTCTCTTTCCATTCCGCTCTTCCTTAGAATCCTTCCCTTCTTCCCCCTTTTCGTTTTCTGTTCTCTGAAGCAATGGAAGGATCAGACTTTGACCTTGCTATCTGTCTTCTTTGGAGGACAATGGGGCAGCTTCTAAAGTTCCACTTGGTAATTCACCAGACATAACTACATGAACAAGAGTTTGACAACTTCATTTGAGACACTTGGGTCCTGTCACATCACACGTTAGGAAGAAACTGGGGACAATTAACCTATGTTGGTTCGGAGGGAGAGTCGGTGGCCTCCTTTGATTGCTGCATATCAGGGCCCTTGTTTATTTTTCTTGCATCGAGGGTGTGGTCTCCACAGCATCATCACAGATGAGGCAAAGGTAGTCCTGTCCGATCTTCTCCACAGGGCTCCACCATCTCACTTAGTGTCATCACGGTAGATGACGGTGGAGAAATTCACCGGACACTTCTTTCATGTCTTGGTTCAGATTACAGTTCTTTAGACTTTGCTTTTCAAAGATAAGACCACCTCAGAACATGACTTCTTCCAGAGAGCAGTTGGCGACTTTGTGCTAAGCCCAAGGGTGGATTGAAAAGTGGCTTCTTCTCTTTCCTAATACAGGTATTAAGCTGACTTAATATTCACTCACTCTCAAAAATCCCACTTCACAGAAACATTTTTTTTTTAACATGAGCCAAAGCATTTCTCCCTAATTCAGCACAATTGCGCCTGGTTTATATACATGATTTCCCATTTAATATCAATTGGAAATGGCTGATTTCCTACCCCAAACAGTACTTAATGTCAATTATGGCAGGCAAGGCAGAGCTGTTTTTCAATTAGCTACAGCACTCCATTTTGTTTGCTGGCGAATGGTGCAGGATACCAGCACACCCACATAGCCACCTCGAGGAACACTGATGAAGTAACTGGAGACGGACTGTGTTCCCTCCTCCTGACCGTCTGACTAGAAGGTAGTGATGCAGGCAGGACTTTTGCCTTTTTCATTTTCCCTAGGAACCTATGATGGCTGAGTGAGAACCTACACTTTTATCAGAGAAACTTTGGGTGTGGCGGCTGTCCACTAGTTGTTGGGAGTATGTATGGTGAGAGCGGAATTCACGAGATGAGGGAGGAGACGTGGACTCAGAGAGAGGACGCCACTGTGGTGGCTCCTCTAGTTATTCCCAGAGCTTGTGGATCCGAGTCTGGGATTGGCAGCTAACACAGAGCCAATTGTCGCATACCAACAATTTATTGCTACTTTCAGTCCTCTTAATAACTTCCTAAGAGACATTTCCTTATCTGAAGCTGATATCTGAGACTAGAGTTCAAATCCGGGACCATCCAAGTCCACTTCACAGATCAGACTTCTGGTTTCTAATAAAACCAATGATTGACAGGATCCTCACAATTCTATAGAATCCTGAAAGGGGCTGCGTCCTAAGAGAATCATGTCAGGGAAAGTGGGCTCTGGCTGGCTGTTCTCCTCAGTCTAGAGTTCTCAGGTCCATAGAATCCTTTCTTTAATAGCTACAATCCCCTTCGTGGCTCATTCAACTCAGATGTGAGTGTAGACAGTGGAATCAGAGATGTTTCTTTGAAGTGGGGATCGAAATTGAAATTTGAGGCAATGGTAGGTGAGGGCAGGGAGGCATGGTAACTGGAAGGAATGTTCTGAAGCAGGAAGCAGCAATTGCATGGGTAAGATAACACTGTGCCTCACACATTGGTGATATCCTTCTTTCTTCTTCTACAACCTTCATCACAGGGTTTGTAGAAAAATGGGTGATGGTGGGTATTCACTAACTACTTGCTCTTAATCTTATGTTTGCCTTATTATAAGCCCTTTACTCGAATTGCCTTGTGGAATTCTCATAATTATTTAACTGATTAGGCACTGTTATTATGTTCAGTTTATAGATGAGGAAGCCGAGTTACAAGGGTTTAACCTACCCAAAACAACTAAAGGTCGGTTGTCGGTTGTGAAGCTGAAATTCAGACTCCGTGTTCGGTGCACAGTGAGGTCAACACACACACACACACACACACACACACACACACACACACACACACA
>CAJQZJ010032798.1:2204455-2224757 GCA_907164525.1 Lophiomys imhausi
ACACACACACACACACACACACACACACACACACACACACACACACACCTTTTTATTTGGATGAGTCAGTTCTTTCTTCTTTGGACCACCACTTTCTCTGGCATTGGGCTCTCATGCCCTCTCGCCCATTGCCTACACTTTGAGGCCAATGGCACAAATCTGAATTAAAATCTGGGATAAATCCTTGTGCTCAAGAAAACTGCCAGTGGAAAGGGGGCAATTAAAATTTGTGTCTAGTAATTATTAGACACCAGAATGCAGATTTCTAGAATGTTTTCTAGCCTTCTCAGGTTCCGGGCAAGTGTCATTTCCTGAGCAGGTCTGAGCACCATATTTGTTAAATTCAGTTAGGCTCTCATCCTGATCAGTTTGTTCAGAAGAAATACCAGATTCCCATGTATGGGCTGACTTCTCTGAACCATCCTATATGTCACACATTTATCTCTGATATTCCAGTTTGTATACAAACCCATGAGGTTCATTAGGAGAAGAGAATTTGAAATCCTTATTTGTCCTTTAAAATTTCAGCCAATATCATCTATAACTATTAATCACTCTCATTATATTTGTGAGTTTAGGATCTACTTTCAAGACTAAAATGGAAGAAGTGTGATCACTGACACCCACAGGGAGATAGTAGGATTTGACAGGCCCTTGACAGCTTGTGGAATCCATATACCACTGGTTGGAGAATGGGATGAGATACAATGTATACAGTAGTTCCTGGTTTAGACAAGTAAAGAGAGATCAGTCACTTGATTCTAGGCAGTGTCTGTGAGCATTATTTCAGTCATTTCATGGTATCTCCAAATGTCTCCAGGATAAATGTCTTCAATTCAAACTAGCTCAATGTCAGTACACAGAAGTGCTCAGAAGTCAGACCTTTTGAACTCTTTTTTTTCTCCACACATTTGACTCTGAAGCTTGCCTTGTATTCAACTGGAAGCATCCCATACTAGTGGGGAGCTCTGGGCAAAGAACAGGTATACGAAGGATTAGGTTTTCTAGGAATGGTTACTCTGTGCCTGGTTGCAGACAAGCTTTCAACAGAGTCCCTCAGAGGAATGTCAGCTTTGAGATCTGACCCTGAGTCCCATTGACACAGTCTTTGTAATGCCAGGTGGGTGGGGATTATACTAGAGTATCCCAAGCTTTGCTAAATAAACAGGTTTTAGACCCGATCTGGGGCTGGGCACAAAATTGTGCCCATCTTATGTGTTTGGTGGGAAGCTGGTCTCCATCCCTTCGCTGAAATTCTGTAGATTTTGTTTTGATTGCCCCTTGTTCCTTTAAGCCCTCACCTCCAAGAGTCCCCAGTAGGACAGCTAATTAAGAGGAAACAGCAGATGAGGAGTTACTTTTTCTTTTTTTCATGGAAGGGATTTAAGCCTTTGGAAGGTACACAAGTGTAGTCTTATTATTCAAGTTAATTTACAATCCCTCCCTTGGTCTACCACAAGGAATTTATGGATCTGAAGGAGCTGGAAGTCCCTTAGCAAGGTAAACAGACTGTAACTCAGGTTGCAGAGTTCCAAGGATCCTCTATCAGCAGGTTTTATTTTCACACCAGAAGTGAAAAGATAATTTGAGGAGCGGTACTTTGTCTCATTGAGAAGAGCCGAAAGGCTGCACGCAGGATGCAGATGCATGCGGAGGTGGCTGTGTGCGGTTAATGTGCAGTAACTGTCCTCACACTGACGGCAAAGATGGCGATAATAAGAGCTGGCATTTGCTGAGTAGATGCCACATGTCAGCTTTTCTGCAGAACACTTGGAAACAAGGGGGCTTTATGGTCTCCATTTTACAGCTAAAGAAACTGAGGTTTTTACTGGTGTGGTTGCTTTTTCACAAAAAACAAACAAACAAACAAATAAAGGGTAATGAAAAACCAGAGTCCTAAGCAGGAACTCTGGCAGGCTTGTGACACATGCTCTCCTCTCAGCTTTGCATTCTTCTGCCTGCCCTTTTCAGAGCAGACAGTCACTGGGCTGGAAGTCAGGGCCTGTGTTCAGACTGGCTGTGGGATCTTGTGCCAATCCCCACCTTCTGGCTGACATCAGCTTCCTCATTTGTAAAATATAAGAGGGCAACATAGGTGGCTGCTGTCTAGACCTCAATTCAATGGCTTCCTGAGTCTTTGAACCAAGTCTGTCAATCCTCTTACTCATGGGACAGCAATGGCTCTCCCTCCAATATGCAAGGTAGTGAAAAGCTAAAAAGAAAGTTGTTTTTCCTTTTTTTTTTTTTTTAATGTGCTGTAGACCACACGGCCTTGATGTGATAGAGTATGGGATCTGGTGACACGGTACAGTCGGTGCTATTCAACACTTTGGCTGAAAGGGGGGAAGGAATGGATTTATTGACTTGCGACTTTGACTGGAGTCTGTGTATCAGGGCTGTTATTATGTGGAACGATTAGGCTGCAGTGGCAGAGACAAGTTAAACTAGAAAACAAAAGGCCCCCTTAACCTTTACCTAACCACAAGGCCATCCATAATGACATGCATGGTTTGGCAAGCCCTGTCCTTCCTGCAGCACTCAGTACTTCTGCAATTTTAGCAAATGAGCAGGGAAGGTGGATGGGTGAGGGAGACAAAGCATATTCCACGTCTGCATAGTCTTGTCTAGAATTCTGAGTTCAGATCTGTGTCAACAAACAAACAAACAAACCAAAACAACAACAACAACAACAACAAAAACCAAGAAAACAAGAAAAAAAAATCCCAGCAATGGCTGAGAGATCATCATCATTTTCTTTGACTTGAAAAAGGAATTTAAAACCAGATACAATGGTTGCTAGCTGAGAAACCTGCCAACTATTTGTTATCCGTTAAGGCAAATTTTGCTGTTTCGGAAAGATATTTTCCTCCTTGAAGGAAGCATGTGCCTTCTATTAATGTGAAAGGAACTGGATATGTGGAGCTCTCAATCACACACACACACACACACACACACACACACACACACACACCTTTTATCAAACGCAGGGTCTCCTTGAAAAACCGAAACAGCTACACCAATCTCATGCATCTCTCCCTCCTAAGAGATACTTTCCCCTCTATTTGTACCCTCAATGAGGTTGATATGCTCTTGGGGGGATGGCTGCACTTCAAAATGCCAGGTAGGTACTATTTGCTAACTATTTTCCCTAGGTCTTTTCAGTGTTGGTGGACCACATACTATACAAAATTAGAGAATCATGATGAACTGTGTCTTGCAGAGACTTTCTATATCACCTAATCCAGGGACACACTGTCCCTGGAGTGGCCATAGAGGTAGCATGCTAGGCCATGCATGCTGGCCAGCCTCTGTTGCAATCACTCAATACTTTGCACACAACACTGAAGCAAACGTGTGTATCTAGGCTTCAACAAAACTACTTACACAAACAAATGACAGGCCAGATTTGGCCCCAATGTTAGCCTGCTGGCACATGATATAACCTATTGATCGAGTAATGGAGTCTGAATCCCAGAGAGGTCAAGAGGAACGTCAAGGCCAACCCCACTGGCAAGCAACACATCAAGAATTGAAGCTACATGGAGGGGAAAGATAAGACAGACTGTAGGTCTCTGAAGACTTCCATTTACTTGAACTCACTAATCTTCTAAAGTGTTTATTGTAAAACACCAACTTAACTATTGAAATATAGAACTTGTATTTGATTAGTAGAAGCTATGGCTGGGGTAGAGCTGAGGCACAGGTAGGGCTGGTGACTCTGGAACTCTGAAACTCTGAGAGACTTGCTCATATAACATCTAAGCACTGTATGAACACGCTGACACACATGGGCCCAGGAACCTGTGGGAATGAACTAACATCCTCTTTATCATGGATATTCAGACACTCATAGGCAACAGTCCTGGGGGACTTGGGTGGAGTTGGGTGGTGTACATTTGTACATGTAAATGCAAGGAGTAACTCAGGGAGTAATGGTTCATTTGCATCACAGGACTATTAGGTACAGGACAGGCGTTATGGGATAATAAAAAGCAGCACAAATTCTGTTTCCTTGGTCATCTGGGGACAGTCATGAATCCTAGTACACTACAATTGAAAAACTGAACTGACTAGGAGCCCAAATATCTCTACAGAGAGTTTCTATTTCCTCTATAAAACAGAGAAGCAAAGGCATTGTGAATGGCTTTTTCTTGCTGGAAGTCTTGAATGAAGCAGCATTGTAGCATCAAGTGGGCATTAGGCAACTAATGGGTGCCAAGAGGTAACAGAGGTAGTGAATAGGTCATGATCCAGGTGGCCTTCAGGGTAGAGCTATCCACTCTGTGGCTTGGCATAGAGGCTCCAGTTACAGAAGATCCAGACATGGATTGGTACAACATGGTGCCCAGGGACTGAGACAGAGAGGGAGGTGACATAAACTACATGTCACATGGATGGTGAGTTGGCATTCGTGTGTTGCAGCCAGTGCAAACCCAGGATCTTGGCTGGCCAGTAGATCTTGGTTGAGGGCATTGATAAAGCCAATGCCTCAGTCATAAAAAGAGACCCCTTTCCACATATGATAAATGTGAGATTCTCGGCTACTTGACCGTTAGGAATATCACATTGAATCTGCTCAACAACCCTAGAAGGTAAGGAGGGTTATTATGGGCTGGCCAACCACCATTTTCTAACAAGCTCTGCCTTACTCCTCAACTATCATTAAACCCACAATGGAAAGAAATTGTTTTCCTTCATGTTAGGTACATAGGGGCTGCAGATTTCCTCAAACTTGCCTCAAGGCTGAAGGCCAACTGTGATCCATCCCTGCATTTTCTTGTATAAAGGTTCTGCCTAGAGGAGCAGCCACTCCCTTGGATATATCACATGCATGCCAGCAGGCAAGAAAAGTATGAACTGGCTGAACTTTGTAATAGTATTTAAAGCTGCTTAGACTTTGTGTGTAATGTATCCACACAGACATCCCTGGCTGGCAGAGCTCACAGCAAGAACTGGCTGTGGCATGGTGAAACCCACTGCCTGCTGGGAGGTAGCAAGCCACACAGCACAGTGAAAGAAATGGTAGTTTTAGCTAATATTATCCAAGATGTCAGGTAGTTTCGTCAGTGAGAAAACAGTCTTTATGTGGCCATTCACTCATTATTTTATTCTTTGGGGGTAAACGATACAGCTAGTTTAATTACATGTAAGACTTCCTATCTCCTCTAGCTCCTAGTACATACATAGACTTTGGGGAATGGAGCTGATGATGAAGTTCTATCTGGCAGGTGGAGGTACTCTGCTAGTAGAATGAACGCCTGACCTCCACCATCTCAAGTTAGGATCCATTGACTGGAACTAATGTTTAGATTGCACTTTAAAAGTAAACTTCATAGCACAAATTATTTCCTATTATATGAAAGGCTTTTCTTCACCAAGACCATGACTGTAATTGACAGAGAGGTTAGAACTGTTTTACAGAGAGCAAATGCTTTGAAACAGGGATGGATGTCTTGTCTGTTTGCTTTGTAATTGTAATTTGAGGTAGAGTTTCCCCCACTTGTTTTGAATATTTTTAAATGTGTTGGGAAACTGAAGAGTTTTCATTAAGTTTCAAAAATTATTGTTTGCTCTATCTATAAATATTTCAAATATTATTTGTGCTATCTATGAATATGTCTGAGCATAAATACACACATGTACATATACTTACTGAACCATTTTAAAACGAGTTGCTGACATATGATATTTCACTATAAATACTTCTTTATGTATCCTTTAAGTAAGAAGATTCTTCCAATTTTTATTGTTATCATTTTATATTTGTAATCATCATACCTGAAATTGTTTTAAGCTTTCAAGGTATAATTTAAAACTACATTTTGTTGCCCAATCCAATAAAAGTTTGTTAATTGCATTTTGGTAGGGTGTTTCTTTAGATTCCTTTCACTGGGGAGAGCTAACAGTATACGTGACATTTCCCCCTCAGTGGCAGTGCCATTTTAAAAGATGAGATTCATGGTTTTACAGAATACCCCAAGGTCTACATTAGCTCTATTCTTTTCATTTGCTGTCATTTGTTTTGTACTTTTTTTTCTCCATTATTCAGTAAGTGGAACTTAGCTCTAAAAGGTTTGTCAGGATTGCCACCACCTCCATGCTGAGAATCCTTTAGAGGGTGCCATGTGCTTGATCTCACTTCTCACAGGGAGGCACGTGGACCAGGTTGCCCATTGCCATGGTCTTAGGTCTGATCATTTGTGACAATGTTGACAATGGTAGATTGATGTTTCCCATGTAGTGATTTTTAAGCATTATTCTGAAATCTTATGAAGATCCTTTTCATCATAAACTTTTTACCTAATGGCTTTAGTTAGCAGTATGGAATTGAATCAACAATTTCAATGAGTATGCATGATTTTAAGTACCAATGAGGACAAGTCACAGTTCTCCTAGAGAAGCTAGGTGAGTTCTTAATTATCTTCATCACCCACCTCTCAGAGGAGGAAAGTGGGTACAGGGCTTTCAGAGTGATAGAAAAAAGAAAATTTTGTTTGCTATGCTCTGCATTTGTTCATATCAGCTCATAGATTTTCTTTCCTCTTTGTGTCATAGCACATTATATATATGATTTGTATTGTATTATGTATGATTGTATTTGTATTGCTCTATTTGTATACAGTTTTATGTAGTTATTGGTTTTCCTGACATGATTCTCAATTTTTAGCAGAAGACCCTTTGAACAGAAACCTTTGCTCTTTGGACTCAACCTCATTTGTAAACTGGTCCCTTTTTTCTAACGTAGAAAGATGCTCTAAATTTACCTTGTATTTTTTTCTACCTTAGGCCTGGAAATAATCCTCTCTCTGAGGAGCTTGGGTCATATTTACAGTATACAGATGTACGTGAAGATCTCAGCTGCAGTCATCCGTGGGGTTTCTGAGGTATCACTGAGCTATCTGCCCTCTGTGGAGAGCTGTCTTGGTCTCTCAATGAACTAATTATTTAGCTAACATTACAATGTGACATTACAAGTTTTAATTAACTTTCATTTGTTTGCTCTCTTATTCTTATATTGAAACTATTGATTTCTCATATTACTACATTTTCATACGTGCTTACTTAGTCTATGTAAGTCAGTCCTCACATCATTTCCGGATGCATGTATGGACGTGTCTGGATTCTCACAGCTCTATAAGGATTTCCAAGTTTAAAGACTTCTTTTCTAGTCAAGAGCTTTCCATTCTGATATCCCAGCACCTAAGTGAGTAAGGTGCTAATTCCCAGCCTCACTTTAGCATCTATAAAAATCCTACCCTTTTCTGGATGACCATCCCTAGGAATTCGGGTTTAGCTGGCTTGATGTCTGAGTATCAGCATTTTAACAATACCCTTGGGTTAAGGGACTGTTTTTCAATTTAAGATTTGTTTGGAAGAGTCAACAAATTAATATTTTGTCATTTCAAGGGTTTTTTTTTTGTTCAGGTAGACAAAGAGGTTTATAAAGAAGATTTTTGGTAGGGTTGCCAGATTTAGCCAATAAAAATACAAAATGCCAAGTTAAATTTGAATTCAGATAAACAATGATTTTTTTATATATAAGTATGTCCCAAATATTACACAGGGCATATGCATGCTGAATATTTTTTGTTTTGTTTTGTTTTTCTGATATTCAAATAGAACTGGGCATCTTGTATCTTATCTTTTTATCTGGCAAGTGTAGTCTCTGAGAGCTCAAGCTGGGCTGTAATGGGGGTGGAGTGTTGGAGAAAATGAGGAGACAGAAAGGTACCAAATGCTTAAGAAACACTGAATAGATTTGGTGAGGCCACCTGAGGACAAGCTGGTACCTAGAAGTTTGGAGAAGTATGGCAGTGGGGAAGATTACTATGAAGCTGTAACTCCAAGGTCAAGGCGATATATGAGCGTGATTAAAAGGATGCATTTACGTTCAATGTTGATGTAACTCAGCCCAGGAAGTGCAAAGACAGTAGGGCTGGATGGGGGCCTGAGATTCTGAGAACTAGAATCCTCCTGTGGAGGCTGATTTCCCTGCTGAATTTCAACTAGCTCATGTAGTAGATAAGGAAGGGAAGAACAGAAGGCCAAAGAAACCCAGTTCAGATCTTTGCAACTTTTAATCTGTATGCCTCTGGGAAAATGACATGATACTTCTAAGCTCTAATTTTCATTTTCATAAAAATAATATTAATTACGTTTTGCAAATAGGGTTGATCAGGGAGTAAGCCAGTCAGTGTCTAACATGTGCTCATCATAATGCCTAAGATGTAGAGAATGCAATGGATATTTGTTGTTCTTATTACTATTAACAATACTTTAATATGCAAATAACTAGATGCCCCCAAGATCATGCACTTTACTACAGTGAAGATTCATCTCTAATTCAACGTCAATTGTTGTACAATACGCAGAATGCAAGAGACAAAGGGGGTACCAATCCCCTTTTTCAGAGTGTTATATTTCCTCCCAGGAAAACCACCCTCCATGTTTTCCATGAGAAAACAACAGACAAAAACGACTGACTTTCTTGAAATGCAGGGGTGGGGGGGACTTCAAGAAGAATTATTACTTGTGTAGAGATGTGAAAAGTCCCATGCAAGAACCAGGGAAGTACTAATAAATAAACAACCAACGGAAAAAGTATAACGTCACCAGCCACTTCCTGTGGTCCCATTTCCCAAACACAGAGAGAGTACCGTGGCAAAGGCTGGTTATACAAGAGGGCAGTGTGGAAGTCACTAATGCCTGTTGAGTTTTGAGTCTGCACAAGGACACTTGTGTTTCTTGGTGTTACTTGACGGTCTGTGTTTTGAAATGATGACAGCTGTATGGCTGGGGCAAGAGGAGTTCCTGATGTTTAGTCAGGGCTGTTAATGTGTGAGCATCTCACAAAAGCGTGAGATTTCATATCCCGCAGTTTGGCACCTAGCTCTGGAGTCAGGCCCTGTAGGGTGAATCTCACTGTGACCTCTATAGATCCCGTGACCTCGGGCAAATTTCTTAATCGTTATGTGCCTCAGTTTCCTCATTGATAAGAAATGTATAATAGCTTCCTCATGGGCATTCTTGTTGAGTTTAAACATTTAAGGTTTGGGATAAAATGTTAGAGTCAATGAATATGAAATTATGGAATAATGAAATAAGGTAGTGAAGTGAATCACCACTGATTTCTCCTTTGCTGTTTAACTAAGAGATGGCACTTCGTGTGCTTAACACAGAAGAATCATAAGATGGTGAGTGGGGTCTCTGGGAGTAGTCAGGAAGGCAACAGTTGTCTCCCTGGGACAGCCCAAGGTGGTGGAGGTTGACAAGAAGCACAGCAACCTGTGCTAGAAACCGCCAATTGATTGAATCTGAGCAAAGACAGGGAGGTGGTGATAAGGAGGGCTCACAGGTCCTAAGCAAGATGTGTGCGGACAGCCCAAACATGAAGGTGGATGAATTAACGTGTGTGTGTGTGTGTGTGTGTGTGTGTGTGTGTGTGTGTGTGTGGTCATTAAGGAGAATTGTCGTAGTGGGTCAAGGAGGCAACTGGATGATTTATTCCTGAGCCTCAAAGTGAGCAACTGAACTGGGAGAGACTAGAGAAGGGTTGGATGAGCTGGGGTCTAGTGCATAGGGACACAGACTGTGAGGCAGGTTATGAAATGTCTCCTACCCTTCTGGAATTCAGCCAGACGGCACAGTCCGCTGCTCACAACTCATATGGGTCTTTTCATGTTTACCTCTTACTGCAGTCTCTTCTCTCCTACGTTCACCTCCATACTACCAGCCATCAAGCCAGCGTACCTTCTTCCTGGTCCTTGAGAGCACTCTAATTTACCTCTATGCTTCCACACAGCTTGTTTCTTTTCATTTCTACACCCTGCAGCCAGAGAGACTATTAGCAACAAAACCAGGGACAGGATCGTGTGTCAGACAAGCTGTCCGTAATTCCAAGTACCAGCCTAACTGCGGGATATGAAATCTCACATCTTTAATGAGCATGGTCAAGCCAAGCTCTGGCCTCAGCACACTGTACCCCACTCTCCTGGTTATGCTTTTCCTGTCTGACGTGCCCTTCCTCTGGTCTCCCCAGAATCTTCTCATTCTCCCAGAAGGGATATCCTAGAGAAATTACCCCCAACTTCCTACTCAGACCAGCTTGTCCTCCCTTTATTTTGTATTCTCAAATAGCACCATGAATTTCTCTTCTGGAGCACCTACACACTGAAAGTTTTCATCTGCTTGCCATTAATTGATTAGTAAACTTTGTAAGTTGAAGAGTTTGCTTGCTGAGCCTGTGTCTCAGCAAGCTCTTTCTTGCATACTGGGCACTTGGTGAATGTCTGTCGACTGAATGTGTGCTTTGAATGATGCAGTAGAAGTTCAGATAGAACAAGGGTATTGGATAGTGTGATGGCATTTTGACACCCCATTTTTTCAGGAAACGTGGGTAGCTGATTCTTCTTACCTGGAAATGGGTCAGGTTCCCTAATGAAATCCACCCCTTAAGATGGCCTTTCAAACCAGGAGGGAGACATCATTCTAGACAGTAAGAATATAATTACATCTTGATTGGTCCATCCTTTTATCCTTGGTGCTGCTCAAGGCATTGTCCTCCATGATGGCTTAGTGAAGCTTTGGAGTACCACCAACAGAAGAAAAATCCTTCCTACTCTCATCTTCTTATCATTTTAACATGGGCGCTTGGGTGAGCATGTCTGCTATCCTCAGGCTAGTCTAGGTTAATGGCTTTGAACGTGTTTTAGATTCACCTCCCCCCAGGAGAGAATACAGAATGCTATATGTTGAAGTTTTTGGTTCCCAACACTTGGAGGCTTAGCCTTCCCACCCCACTGCTGCCACTTTTGAGGACCAATGATCTCTACTTTCATTCTGGGGTGAACATGGACTGAGGCTGTCATCATTCTCCTAGGATGCTAATCTTGGTTAATAATCTTCCCCTCCATAGTCTGAGGGTAACTCTGCTTTTTTGGTGGCTCTGAGGAAAGAACAGATTGATACCACAGAGTTTTGGTCCCACAAAACATGAGGGAGAATGAAAGCCAAAGACTCACCATTCCTCATTGCACTTTGCAAACATCTCATTCTTTTTTTTCTCTCCGACAAGGGATGACCCTTTGGGAAGTCCTTAGTGCTAAATTTCCTTTTTATGGAGGTGGTAGTAAAAGCTCAAGGGTCTTTGATAGGCAGTACTGGGATGAAGCCTGGATGTAAATCACCTGAGTTGGCTGGATACAGTTGACAGATTTCTAGGTTCAGTGAGACTGCATTTCCACATAAATCAAACTCTGACCCATGAAGGTCTAAGCTAGGGCACTTGCCAAGTGTCAGAACTTGGGCTGAGGTTGGAGGTTGTTTTGTTTGGGTGATGGGCACAGACTTTCAGTTACTAAGTAGAGTTTTGCACCTTCTGTTTTCCTTTGAAAATTCTGCAACTTTATGTTCTGATTCTTTCAATGCAATGAAATGGAAATACAATTAAAGAAAATGGAGGAAGACCTGGCTGATATTAATCAGGTTTGGTGTGGAGACATATTTATGTGAAACAGATGAGAGACAGATAGATAGATAGAACAGATCATGACTTCTTGTTGACACAGAAAAATGGCTGAAGCCTTCTAAAGGATTCATATGTGGATGGTGTTGAGAATATCTGTTTGTAGAAGATTTGGGATTTAAGCTGCCCCCAAGTGTCATTTATCTTGCTATGACTCAAGGCACCTTGAAGGCCTGGGGTTCTTGCACATGTGCCTTTGTTCACATGCCATGGCATTTCTATTTGTAACTCAGCTCCCTTAAGAGGGTCTAAACAACTGTAAAGGGACACAAGGTGTCCAGCATGGGAAATTTAGGGAAGCACTCTGTCTCTTACCCAGTGGAGCCTCTAGAAGTCGGGGTGCACAGCTTCCCTGGGCAGGTACAGTCAGGTGGAATATTGCCTTTATGGAGGCAGCACTGACACTCACTAATGGCCCAGTTATCATGGAATAGCATATTGCCATTAACAACTGATTATACACATTATTGGGTAGCTCACAGCTAATGGGACCTGTCACAAGATCTCAGAAGACTGGGCTTATGATCTGTTGATAAATAGATACGTGCTACACGTGGGTCAGTCATTTCCTTGTTAAGAGAGGAAAAGGAAATGAAGTGACAGTCTTGGCAGATCCACATGGACCATGGCTAAGTGCCTGGCTTGGATTTGGCATCAAAGCACAAGGGCTAGAGTGGACTGAGATGAAGCAGGGTCTGTGTCTCTCTGGTCTTGTGAATGCAAAGGGTGGGTGTGGATGAGGCAGTGACAGGCAGACTTACAATAATTTTGAGGGGCCCGGAGAGGGAGTAGGGAGGTGGCTCAGTGAGTTAAGTGCTTGCTGAGCAAGGATGGGTACCTGAGATCAGAGTCCCAGCTCCTACAGGAAAGCTGAGCTTGGTGGTGTGGGTCTGTAATCCCAGAGAAAAGGAGATCCCACAGACACACTGGCCAGCCCGTCTATCCAGTTGTTGAACTCCAGGTTCACTCTCGGTGAACTCTTATTTAAACAAATGAAGGTGGAGAGTGAGGAATAATGTGCTGGGTGAGGACCACAGCCTCCACATGGACAAGGGCAGGCGATTGTACCTGTGTATGTATGTGGACATACATATATTTGTTTTACATACACACATCCTCTCTCTCTCTCTCTCTCTCTCTGCATTGGAACAGCAGCATTCCAGAAAAGGGGGATGTTCAATGTCTCCATCTGCATGTAATTCATTTATGGGGCTATTTTCCTCTGCATATGTGTGTGTGTGTGTGTGTGTGTGTGTGTGTGTGTGTGTAAGTGGTTTATTCTTTTGAGTCTTCTCAGATATGACACTCAAATTTGAAGAAGTAGTTGGCAAATTGGAACTATATAAGTACGAGACTGTCCTGGCAGAGTAGAACTAACTCATTTAAATAATAGTTGAGCTATCTGCTTGTCCTGATCCAATTAATCTAAGGTGATGTGAATGTAGGTGTGGCCTTTAGGCCACACATGCAAGTTGTGGTTTATTTATTTAAACAAATTCAGTATGATTTAGCTCAGCTTGGTGTGAAATGCAATCTCACTTGAATGGAAAGTAAGGGGTGGGGATGCTTTGTGAGACCCCTTTGGATGGAGTCAGTCAGCCTTGGGTACTCTTAGCATGCAGAAGTTCTTTGTTGCTTCACGAATGCCAGGCTTCCATGGAGCCATGTTCTTTTCAAGGTAGGGAGCCTTCTCTGCCTTGGCTCAGCTAGGCCCATTATGCCCACTTGGCCAGAAATCACCTCTTCATGGCATTTCCATAGACCCCTGAATTCTTACATCTGCCCAAGTCTACAGATTCCCAAGCTTGTTGCAGCCTCTAGGGATCCCCTAACAGAAGTATGTGCCTCTTTCTCTGTGTCTCGTGGACTATAGATTTTCAGAAACTCCTACTTTCAGCTTTTATACGCATCCACTGAGATATGGTCCTTACTTCTCTTTAGGAACTCAGGAGAAAACACAGCAAGAACAAGGGACACACTATACCCCTGATTGTTGAGCCTTCATGGCAGTGATGGTGATGACGGTGATGATGATGTTCAGAATGATGTTTCAAACTACTACCTGGTCTGATATTGACCACAGGCTGGGACAGTGTGCCAAAATAGAATGGAGACACAGAAGTTTCCTGAGTTGCCCAAGAAATCACAAGGTCTCTTTTGTTGGTTCAATGTCTTCTTCCTTGGAGAAGGCCACATCCAATTTTCTGTTTTGTGACCCTCTGGGAAAATGACTAGAAGTGACTGGGTCCTGAACACCAGGGGTATTCATAGATGAGCTACTGAGAGCACCAAGCTCAACAGCCTGCTTGATGTTGGAGAGAGAGGAGCTTCCCATACCAGGCAGATTTCACCTTCTGCCACAGGTGACTGATTTTCCAGAAGAAAGCAAGTTTACTTTGGTGTTAGTTTTTCCTCTGCATTTATCTCACTACATCTCTGCTGCTCTTTTCATTGTACCAGCACTAACTCCACCTAATTACTCTGCCAGTGAATGCTGTTAAGAATGGAACAGAGGAGGCAGGAAAAAATAGTGCTCTAGAAGGAAAGAGAAATGCTCTATTTTTTTTCCCACAGAGACACAGATTTATTTCAGTTTTAGTAGGTCTTATTCAAATTCATCAGGAGTAATTAATGAAAGAGAGCTGAGTCTTATGTGCATCTATGTGCATGCACACACACCTTCCTAGGGTACTTTCCTTTTTCCTTGAATTGTTTTGAGCCGTTTGGTCTTTTGGTTCAGTACCCCAAGCCTAATGCAGTATTGTCATCCCTTGCTTTACAACACAGTCATTATGTCCCTAAACCACATTGTGATACACAGTGCCTTCTGTTTACGACTCCCGAAACTCCCACTCTATATATCACCTGCCATAAAACCCATCAAACTGCTGCTACTAAAATGGCACACAGTGGTCTAAGCAGGAGCCAGGCAAATTGTGTGATACCCTACTGTGGTTAATGAGAGTGAAAATGTGGTTAGGATTTGATTCAGGCGATGTTCATTTGCAGGGCCGTTGTAGTGAGATGGCAAAGAAAGATTCTTTTGTTAACTTGAATGACAATATATTTTCAATTGTATGCAGCGGCCTGGCATAGACTTTGCCAAGTTATTTGTCATTCGTAAATAAGTCAAACTGTGACCTTGAACTACGAAATTTTTATTACTGGGGGTCTTGAAAACTAATTAATATACTGAGGTTGGTAGGTTGAGCATTAGAAACCTGTTGCCAGATTTCAAAGTGAAGTAGTGTGATTTGACTCTATGGAAGTGGGGGAAAAAAGAGTTAAATAGAAGGATCTATTTCTGGAGAACAGATAGCATTTATTGTGTTTGGTCCAGGTGACTTTTAGGAAGAAGACGGAGGAGAGGAGAAACAATATTGCTAGTTTTGCTATGTTTTTCTTTTTTTCTTCATTTTCTGATCTTTATTTCTGGGAAAACTTCTTATCCATATCTGCAACCATTTACTTAGATCGGGAAAGATACTTGCAGGTATTCACTCAAGAACCAGCCATTGTGGGTGTGATGGCTCAGCGTTTAGACTGGCTGCCTTTCCCAGGACCCTCATGGTCTTCAATATAGTCTATAACTCTTAGGGGGTCTGACGCCTCTTCTGGCCTCCAAAGGCACCAGGAATGCATGGATGCATAGACTTACAGGATAGCAAAACATTCATACATATAAAATAAAAATTAAGAGCAACCACCACCAACAAAACAAAAATTAGAGGAATTACATGGCTTTGTTCCTTAAATAAAGATAATTCAAAGGAAATCTTGCCCCCTATCTGCTGTCCTAATTTTCACATCTGGAGTCAAAGCATTTTTATCCCGGAGAAATCATATCTTCAAAAAAGTGTACTAACTCCAGGAATATTACTTTAGGCAAAAGAATTCAAATTTCTCTCTTGCTAATCCATGACCCACCTTGTCTTTTAGTTCATTCTTTCTTCTCAACACAACAGGGTAGGGTAGAGGATGAGAATGAGAGCCATGTGAGAAAACTTTCTTCTATCAGCCATGGTCCATTCATGAAACCTTTAAAGAAAATGCAGGCAGTGTGTGTGCAGCAATGTCTGATCTCATTAGCTCATTCATTCATCACTGGGCTCTGAGCATCCCCAGAGCACACCCTTGGCAATGTCATGGAAGCACCACTCATCCCTGGCTTGCTCTTGCCTGTGTTTTGAGTGTCTTGGTTGCTTTGCAAAGATGATTATGTAGATCCTGCAATAGGGTTGCTAATGTCAAAGGTGGTGTGGGCACCCCAGATTGAGAGGGAACCAGACCCTAAGATCTCTGGGAAGTAGTTCTCATACATATTTGCTTGACACACATATGCTTGCTATAAGGAGAGGCTTAATGTATTTCCCACTTTGCAGGCTAAAAAAAAAAAAAAAAAAAAAAATGAGACCCATAGAGTCAATGTCATTTTCCAAAGGTTAGTTGGGTAGGAGAGGAAGAATTTACTGTGACCCCTCTGTTTTTGACATTTCTCTTCATTGACCAGCTTCTTCTGGGTTCTCTTCCTTCAGGTCTTATTCCCAAAATGATGATGCTTCTCCACAGAATTTTATATCTCATGTTCACATGAGAAAAATCACTGTCAAGGAAGTGCTAAGCCCACTTCATAAGTTTTTTTTTTGTTTGCTTCTTTCTGGCTGGCCTTGTGTGCAATGACCTGATTTCTTTAGAGAGTCCTATCTCTACATTCATGTCTTGGTGACCCTAATCATGGCAGGAAGTAGCGTTAATATTATCAGGAAGTACTACATAGGAACTGGAAGATGCATCCCACTCACAAAGCTCTTGCAGAAGAAAGAAATAACTTCTATGTACTTTTAGGAGACTTTGTTCATGAGCCCCATTGCTTTAGCACTATAAGGCCAGGGCAAACAGATCACAAAGATAAACACTGAGGAGTACCAAAGAGGAGAATAATTCTCCATAGTATCACTCTTCTTGGATGGAGCCATTCTGTGATCCGTGTGCCATTTCTTTAGGGGAAATCTGATTTCAATTTTGTCATATTGCTTAAAAAAAAAAGTTCCAACTCTAAACGGCACCGCAAAAAGGAAATTGAACTATAAAAAGTGCATTAAGGTAAGGGCAGGGATCTGAGTTACTGGCCCAGGAACAAGTTAAAATCAAAGCTAGGAACAGAACCCTGAAGTTACTCTGGTTAGACATTACAGATGCCACCAGTATTTACAATCGCCTGATATAAAACAGTCTGCCTTTCCAGGGATACTGACGTCATCACTATAACACTTAGAACTTGGGATCTCCATGTTCTTATAAGGATCCCTTGCTGTAAGAGTTCTTATGGAAAAATGAGAGAAAAAGGAAGTGCCATTGTCTAGGCATAAAGATGGGTACATTCTAGTTGATACGGTTTCAATCTGGGGGCTTAGTGATAATGGGGGTGCTCACAAGGGATCTTGACAGCCTTCAATCTGTTTGAATATATTCTCTCCTTGACTCAGCTTCCCCATTCTTGTAACTTGTAAAATACTTCTTCTTTAAGGAGATCTGCATCAGGGTAGGCAGTTGGGTAAAAGGGGGATACTTAGCAGCTATTCTAGCCTGGGCAGTTCCTTGCCGCCTGTCCTTTGCCTACTGTCCAAGGATGTCATCAAGCAAGCAACAAAGAAAATGGACAAACTAAGAGAAGAGCAGAGCCCCAGACATGTGCATTATCATGTAAGACAAAAGAAGAGACAAACCAAAGACATAACACAAGAAACAATGTGGAGACTAGGCTTCCCTGTTTTGTAGGCATGTAGATTTAACACTGAATTTAATGTAAGTATGGCTGTGCCCTTCCTAATTATTTCTTACACCTGGATGTGGCCCATGGGAAAATTCTCTCAGAGGCCATGCATTTAGGGTCTTGTATATTTTCAGGTTTCCTTATTAAGTAGAAACCAGAAGCCTTTTATGTCTCCATGGGGACACCCTCAGAGCTTGTATCAGCAACAAAGAAACTATAACCTGAGGTGTCGAGGTTAGGGCCGAAATCCCTAAGGGGCTCAGTCATGGAGACGTGGGATACTAGGGACCTGACCATCCTAGCTTGCCGATATGCCCACGTCTTTAACACTGAATAGTTGTCATGTTTAAAGAACCATTGACATTTAGCGAAGAAAACAGTTTAAAGGGAAGTGTGCACACATGTGTGTGAGTGTGTGCTGTGTTATAAATTTGGTCAAAATGTTTTAGGCCTGACCATTAGCACTGAGAAAAAAAAAGTAGTGGAAAAGGAAGGACGGAATGTCTTTTCTTGGTGGAAAAAAACAACCCACTAGGCAATAGGTATTAACTGAACACCTGGAGACAGACTATTGTACAATAGTTATCTGTGATCACCTTTTTTTCAAATGAGGGTGGGCATGCCTATATTTGTTATTCTCCATTGCTAACTGTTTCCAGACTTACCAGAGTACACTTCTGACAGTTTCCCCACTGAAACTGGCTACTTTGGAGATGCCCTGGGGTGTGGAACATGTCTAAATCTTAGTTTCTGATGTGAAGAAACTTAGGAACTAGTCACATAGCAGACAGACCATAAGGTAAGAGGGTTTATCATTAAACATGGTTTGCAAAGAAAAACTCTAGTTTGAGAGATGTAGGGGTGAAATCAGAGGAGGAGAGGCTGCAGAAATATGATAGACCTTCAGGCATGCCTCCGTCCTGTAAGCCTGGGGCCAGCAGGGGGCGCACAAGGAAATAACGAATGTTTGAGAACCTGACTGTGCTCTCTGGAGGAAGAGCAGGAGGGTGTCTGTCACCCACCATTGTGGGAACTCCAGCTTTGCCTGCTGGCTTTGCACAATCAGCCATGTTCTCCCTCGTGCTTCACTCACAAAATATGTCCCATGGTAATGAAACACAAGCACCAAACCAAGCAGGCCCAAAGAGGCCTCAAACAGACATGCAAGATTTAGACAGGGGAGAGGCATAGTGTCCAGTTGTTAATTCTTGGAAGCAGCATCCTTAGTCTCTTCTTTGAATAACCAGGTAACATAAGGGTCTTACAGAATATTATAGCTGAGAGACCTGTCCTTTGAATATTTCCTCAGCCTCAGGAAATGGGCTAGTTAACAGAATTCAGCAAATCAATGATTGTTGGGTAAGATTTAGGGGAGCTTGTTGGTGAAACATGCATTTCAAAACACAGGAGCTTTGTGTTTATTCTGAGCAGACTTTTCTAAAAATGGGGAAATGTGATTGTGGTTATTTTCCTGCTGGAGGCTCCCACCTCACTGGATCCATTCTGCCTGCCTTTCCATGACCAACCCCTCTAGGACGCCAGCAACTTCATCAAAGAGGAGTAATACAACTCTGCCTACCTTAGGGCCTTTATGTGTAATTGCCTCTATTGGAAGCCCTGATCTATATCTCGTCCCCTTTCCTTCATCTAGTTTACTTCCAAATCACTGCGCTGGTTGTTTCAGTCTCAGCCTAGACTTGCAGGAGACTCGCCTCTCACTCACAGCCTAAATCTGTCTGTCACAGGTACCTTTGACTGTTCCTCCTAGCACTGAACAAAGCTCACAAAGACATATGTACTTTTATGACTGTCTCACTCACCTGTATTCTACCAGACAGAAGGGACGGGAGCTGTCTTCTCTTCCCAGTACTGTGTCCTCAGCATGAATTATAGGTTGGGTACTGGTACCTGATGAGGTTCCTTAACGACTCATTTGTTGAATGAAAGAAATACAAACAATAATTATTAACCAGCTGCTTATAACATATGTTACCCCTGGCTAAGGCTGCGGAATGGAAGATATGGAAATGAAGCTTAGATCAACCTGGATGGGAAACCCTTGACAAAGAGCGACCTTTGAGGAAGAGGGATGGGGTGAAAAGGGACCCAGGAAGACCTGAGAGAATGAGACGTTGGATGAAGAGCTAGGGCCTTACTGGCCCAGAGCTGTGTGAGGATATCCACAGAAATTATGGTGACCGTGGCGCTGGACCCTATTAGGTGTATTGGAGCAGCAGCCACCGCTCAATATTCACACCTAAAGAACGCTACTACTGTGGCTATTCTCCACTTGTTTCCCACTCTTAAGTCCTCTCCACCTCCTCACATCTCTGGGTCTTTGGAGGTTGGCCCGAGGTCCAAGTCAGACTGGCATGGGTGCAGGCAGAAGAGAGAAGCCAGGGTTCCTCCCCGTGTCTCGGTCGGGCTTCTGGCACCAGCTATGTGGGCTGTTGCTGCCTGGCTTTTATTTCTTCCTCCAATGTTGCTGCATGACCAGGCACTATGCTTGATGCTGTTGTGTGTGCTAGGTTTGTCTGGTGACAGGACATGGGCTTACAATTGGCCATATGTTTGAGGCCCCGTTATGAAGAGTCTTTTAGTTCCTAGGCAATGTCTGGGCTGTATGATTCTGGGTTCTGTCCATGGGCTAGGCATCTCTTTCCACTTCCCATGTCTTCTGTTCATACAGTGGCCACACCACTAGCAACATGCCACCAAATCTAAGAATCTTAGACTCAAGCCACCTGCTTTAGAAAACTCCAAGCTGACTGAGCATGGAGAACAGACCCCCAAACTGGTGGAGGGCTTTGTCAGACTCACAGTCTACAGAACTCAGGGCAATGTGCGTTTCAGTTCCTTATCTTGCTGGTGCCAAGGCTTGTGCTGCACTTTCTCTGCCCCATGACCTCCGAAAAAAGAACTGGGAAGTAAAAGAAAAAGCTTGCAGGGACACAGCGTCTGTCCTGGTCTGGTCATGTTTTAATGCTATTGCAGGGACACAGCTC
>CAJQZJ010032798.1:2240930-2290661 GCA_907164525.1 Lophiomys imhausi
CACACACACACACACACACACACACACACACACACACACACACACACTACACTGGCCTGCTTACACAGGCCTTGTGTGTGTTTATGAGAACCAATCCATTTCATAGACAGTTATAGTCAAGCAGACAAAGGGCAGCTACCTAATGTGCCGTTCCTCGACTTTTTACAGGCAAGAAGATACCAGCGTAAGTGTCCATCTAACTTGTTGAGTTTTCCCTCACATCTATTTTTGGAAAAAACATGCTCTATGCAGAATGGAATATTTGGACCAGACAGATATCATTTTAAGCCTCTAATTGACTCCATCTGACAACTCTGCACACTGCTTTCCCTCGGGAGCCCCTAGGTTTAAAGTTGCATGTCTAGGTCTCACCTGGTTCTTTTCTTCCCTTGAAGGTTTTTTCCATGTGTTTTAGAAAACAGCTTTCCTGCTTCGGACGCAAGCCATGTTTCTTACAGGATAATTTACTGGCTGGTAGCTCTCACTATGCCTACTTCCTATATACCTCCTTGGCTAGATCAGGCCGTTTTATTTTATTTTATTTTGTTTTTTTTTGCCATTTGATTTTGGCATGCTCACACTCATGAACATGCACTGGCTTTACTATCATCTTCCCTTAAAGACCAGTGTTCAGAACTTCTGAGTCCTTGTCCTTGGCCTTCGAACTGTTCACAATTGGTCTAAAGTTGAATCTATAAGTAGAGAGAAAAAAAGGACCCTACAAATCTCTCCAATATTTTCACATAAAATTCATGGAAAAATAAATTTAATTTAATTAGTCAGTTTGTTCCACATGGAAAAAGCTTGTGTCCTGTGAAGAAAAGGCATTACTCACTGAGTTGTCTCAGCCATGGCATGTCATCTACAAAACCCAAGCATCCAGATTTAGCTGGTCATTTTGTCCATACAACTCACCATGTAAGGATTCTCTTACACATGTGCTCATCCCTGTGGTTAACATCATGGACCAAACATCCTGATTATTTTGTGAATTTTTTTGCATTTCAGCTGGATGTGTTGGCTTTGTGCAGGCAGATTGCAGTGTGCCTGCCAGTATGTATCCTTCTGAATCGGCTTTATTGATGTAGAACAAAGTTTCATTTGCTCACCGATTTTAATTTGAAAAAGAAAAAGCTAATGAATGTTGGATTGCATTCTTCAGAGAAGGTAATAAGCCTCATACGTTTTATAAAAAGCTGCAGCCCTCTGATTGTCAAAGTTTACTTCTTTCTTTCCAGATTCTTCTTTGTATTGTTTTACAATCTAGGTATATCTGTTTAACATGAAATGCAGAAAATGACAGGGCTCAGACAGCTACTGCATCCAGTGACAAAGATTACTGTCATCCTGGCTCATCAGTTAATTCATCATTGGCAATGGTCCATTCCATTTCCTTGTAGCCTAGCAACAGCCAATGACAGGGAGGGCTTTTTGCCATGTGACAATGGTATGTGGTACTTTCCAGAATGCTTTTACATAAAAATAGGATGATAATTTATAAATTTACATTTTTATTTTAATAAATGGGAATATTTGGTTTTAGGAGTTGACATTCACACGGGAGCCAGTTTTATTGTGCAGACCATGATTTTAAAGCACGGAGTGGTGACTCGAGGACACAAATGGAGTTATAAGCTTCACACATAAGTGGGGCTTAAAGTTCAGAGCCCAAATACCTTACTTTACCTTAGTGTGAGTTATGCTTCCCCACAGATTAAGCACATAAAAATAAAATGGTGAAATGAGAGCTATTCTTACAGCAGTGTGAGTACACACACCCCATGAGATTTTTGAGTCTGAACTCTGACAATTAGGATTTTCATCATTGATTGTAATTAAAAAAAAACAAACAAAAACAAAGTATCTTTGAGGAGTAACAACTGTTGTCCTCATCAATTAAAACAAATTCAGTTTTCCACAGAGTTCCTAACCCTCTACCGATGACTCACGGCACAGGAAGTCATTTAAAAAACCTGCCCATTTGTTTTCAGTGACTGAATTTCCCAATTTTAGTGTGTATGGGTGTGTTAACTGCCATTGAACCCATTTTCTGTTGAAGAAGTGATAGAAAGTCATAATGCCCTTTCTCTTGTTATGACAGCATCATTAAAGTAAATAGTTTTATTTTAGTGCTATAGTTAAGAAAATCTATAATCACCTCCATATAATTTGTTTTGAAAAATCTATACTTAGCCCCATCTTTGGAAACAGGAGTGGAAAATAGGCAACTACCTAAGACATGAATTTCGTTAAATATTAAAGAGAACTCATCAATGATTTTATTAGTCTTTGAGCTCAGTAAAGGCCTCCCTGACATCTAAAGCCTAATGATTTTTTAAAAATATATTTAAAGCCTTGCACTGCACCTTTAAATATTGAACAATATTGAAAAATATTGAAGCCCTTTTTCGTATATTAGCTTTAGGCAGAACTGTTGTATGATTTCCACTCCTCTCATGACATTGTAATGATGTTACCACATACAACTTTATCTTGCATGAAAAGGTGAAGTCATGAGTGATTTCTCCAATTTAAAAGCACTCAACCCTCACAGTGCTAGAAATGAATATTTTGCATATATTCATGCAACAATGATTCAATTTAAGATTTCTATTTTCAAACATTGCTTGAAACCTTCAGTATGTTAGCAGTAAAATTGCCAAAATGTGTAATAAGATTTATTATAGATGAGTAGCATTTTATTTAGTATTTCATGTTAACACGCTTTTAGGGTTACCTGCTTTAGCAGGAGAATCCATCTTTCTAATAAGAGATAACGTTTTATTGTATTTTTAAAAATATTCCTCTTCAAACACACACACATACATTATGGCACAAACTGATTTTTTTCTTTCTTTCTGGCAATGCAAATCCAAACATTGCTCATGTCGACACTCAACACCTTCACACGAAGCCGCTCTGGCTAAAGGGAAGGGAGAAAGCCTTCTGTGTCTGCCTGTGACTCCTGCCCGTTCTCTGCAGAATCTCTATGGTCCCCTTGCTGCACATCCTTAAAATGGGTTAAGAATTTTACTGTGGAGGTTCCACTTTCCATGAGCTTGTCCTGCTTCTATGGTGAGGATGCCTGATGCCATAGAGAATTAGAATTTCTGCATCAAGTTACCACTTAAAGAGTACAGGTAAGTAGAAGTCCTGAGCTGCAGGGCCATGTTCATGTAAGATATTGCACAGATTGATGGGATGTGTCTAAAATGGTTACCTGTGGGCTCTGAGATGAGAGGCAAGCGGTGGGGTAACTATTCACAGCCACGCCCTGAACCGTCACAGGGCCGCAGATGCCGACTTGTCCTGATTCTGTGGCCATGGTTCATCTTAGGTTCTAGTCTTGTTTCCATCCAAGTTTTCAGTAATTTTAGCAATGAACAAGGGGGCCTTCCACAGCCTGGCTTTGTAGACATTAGCAGGATCATTCCCTCCAAGGGTTTCCTCGCTCACGCACAAGCGTGCTAATGTACAAAGCAGAGAACTACGAAGGCGGCTGATTTTCTACTACATGTCTAGGCACAGGAAGGACATACTGACTGATTTTCATTTAGCTGACACCTAGAATTGCTAGCAGCTATAACCATATTCACAGCCATTCATAGGTAACAGAGCAATACAGATGCAAAATTTTTCTTTGGTTATCTTTAATTTCACCGTATAAAAAAGTGAGTGCTTCTGGAGAGGCATCACAGCACTTAGTGACTTGTCCTGCATTTTCAGGAGGGAAGACAGCAGTGATCTTATTAGGCCCCTGGGTGGGCCAAATTTTCCTAATTACATGGAAATCAGAGGCAGCCCTTAGACTGTGGTATCTTACCTGTAAGGAGTAAACACTCCCCTGCTGTCACTAATGTCCTGTAAATCATGGTAAAGAGAAGCATAATTAACATTTTTGATCAAATCAAGCTTCAAAGCTACGAGGTGCTTGAATGAGTAAAGCCAGCATTTCTTAGTCAACCATGAATAGATTCTCCAGGAAATGACAATATTTAGCACACGCTAAGTACTAATACTTAGTACCTACACTGTGCTCTAGCCTTCCACCTTCTGGACACCTGAACAAGGGGAGGAGAGCTTTGATTAAAAAACAAAACAGACAAACAAACAAACAAAATCCTCAGAGGTCTCTCACTGGAGTTCCAGGACCAAAGCTCTTGGGGACAATGGGTATGAGATAAGATATAGTCTCCTTAGATCTAAGAAGAAACTCCATGCTTCCTATGCATGAAAGCTTACGCTCTCTGGGCATGGCCAAATTAGTTCTGCTTGTTGTACACAAACCATTTAGGGAGAACAGTGTTCCTGGCTAAAAGACAGGTGGCTTGGCACAAACTATTCCCATCTTCATGTTTTTAAAAATGTACCTTGGAAAAAATATTTATCAAATTGTCAAAGGGTAATTAGAAATGAAGCCGGTGTGCAGGTGAGTGCCTAAGTGGAATAGTTGAAAGATATTTCAAAGCCTCCCAAGGACACCATCCAGAGACAAGCCCTGGGGTCTGTATAGGAAACAATGCTGTTCTTTCCTCAAGGACAGAGTAAGGAAGAGGGCGGGGGCGGGGTGGGGGAAGGAGAAGGAATCAGAAGCCACCTCCCCAAAACTTGAGTGGCAAATGTTCTTTGAAGTTAGCAGCTAACTTGCACCCACATCAGGATTTGAGTTGTGTAGTCTGGGGTTGGCTCTGGGGAGTCAACAAGCAGCATCATCAATAACAAAAGCAGGGGTAGTGATGGAGTCCACGTTCTCCCTTTACATCCAGTGAAACAGAGGGAAAATGAAATATGTTGGTCCCTCTTCTGGATACCAGAGAGGAATATTCCCAGGTGACATAGGGTGTTGGAGTAATGGTATCAGACCTGAGGCTCCTCCTACAGCTCTTGTGGTACCTTCTGAAGCACAGTGTATGAATTTGCTTCCAAGTGTTGCTTTATGGCCTCTGCCTCTGGTTGAGCCGAGTCTCTCAGAGGAAGTAATCTCACTCTCTATCAGTTGGCTATGTGACTGGAGAAGGGTATTGGGGATGTCCCAGGGACTAGGTCATACTAAGACTACTTATGTAAATAAACAAAATAAGCAAGAGTCCAGTCAATGAATAAATCCTGGGAAACAACTCTGCTTTTATATTAGGTTCGTTCAAATTACATTCATTTTGACTAGTGTATACATTGGTGTATAGAAGAGAGGGACCATAGGTTGTAGCTTTCTGGGGTCTATTTCAATTTTAAGGTTCAAACACTGTTTACTGATACAGATATGCAACTGTGTGCAATAAAATGCTCATTTTTAATTTATATTGCCATACTTTTTCTTAAACGTGAATTTTAAAATACAAGAATGAAGAGTGCTATTTTATATATTTGAAAATCTCCAGTGTTTATTAGGTAATAAGCTCTAAACTATGACTATAGAAGTGTGGATACTATAGATGTGCCTACTGACTCTGTTTCTTGGGCCACAGTACTTAGAACAAAAGGGGTTAAAAATTCAAATGTAGCACTGGGGAGATGGCCAACTGTTAAAAGTGCTTGCCTTGAAGGTAGGTATGAACATAAGAGTTTAAATCCCATGGGCGGATGTAGTGAGAGTTCTGGTTTCTTGAAAATCACAGTATTGTTATGGGAATATGTTTTTGGTTTAATCCCAGGTGTGGGATATGGGGCTGCTTCAGATTGTATACAGCAGCTAACTATGATTTGTCTCATGCTCTGGCAGGGGAGTGTTTGGAATTCTGGGAACACTTCAGAGGGTATAAAAATGACAGAGCCCCAAGAGAGGTGTTGAATGCTATTCCCTCTGCTGCTGCTCCTTTGCAGTTGCTGTTGGTTGCAGAAACAAGTGAAAGAAATTGGATATCTTATCAGTAAAGATCAACCCTACACCAAGGTGCTTGACACTGCTAACATCAGCAGGAAGTAGTCTAATAATATCAACAGTTCCTTTCCCCTCTAACCTTCTTTCTTTCCTACCTAGGTAAGGGATAGGAATGGTGTAAGGAGGTAAGAAAAAGAACACAATAAAGTAGCCAAAAGTTTGACTTTAGGTGGGTGTGGTTTTCAGCCTGTAATTTCAGCTTCAGAAGACTGAAAAAGAAGGAATCCCTCGAGCATTCTTGTTAGTAAGGCTAGCCAATATAGAGGAGCTCTGGATTGACTGACAGACCATGCCTCAGTGACTAAAATGGACGTGGATGATTCCCAACTTCAATGTCAGATCTTCTTGAGACGCTCGTGCACTTGTGTGCTTATAGTAGCCACACGTGTGCACAAACCCAACACATACACCAACAAATATGTAAAACCATGAACACACATGCACAGCACATGCACACACACTGTAAGAGAGAAAGAGGGAGACAGAGAAAGAGAGAGAGAGAGAGAGAGAGAGGACAAAGACAGAGGAAAAAAAACCATCTGGCCACATTGGAACTATGTTTGCTCTAAAAGCCAGATCTAGCTTTCCCTGTACTCCCCACTCAGATGGAGCCCACCTCAGCACTGCTCCTTTCTTATTTTGTTTTGTGTTGTTTCTGCTAAATCTGGACAAACTGATTTGTGTTTAAAATGAAGAATGGTATACTCGTTGCCTTATTCTGAGATTGTTCATTTCCCTTTTGCAAAGAGGGAGCTCATCAACTTGGACATAATCCTACAGGGGCTCCATACTGTGTCATTGTTCTTGGAATCATGTGATGGGTTTCAGTTATACTTTAAGGAGATTGCCATTATCAGTTTGATCATTTTTTTTTCCGAAGAAAGAATAGACAGCTTTTTCAAGTGATGGCTAATTTTTAGTCTTAATAGGTTGAGGTCTTTACTCAAATACCATCCTCCTGGGGAGATCTTTACTGACCACCATATTTTAAATTGTGTAGAAACTCACACTAAATGGGCCTTCTGCCTTCTTTTCTGTTAATTTGTCTCTAAGGTACATACTAGCATCAGATCTGACTCTACTCTCAATTCATAAAAGCTCTACAGGGGGAAATACTGGTTGTCCATTTACTTACCAAATCCCCAGGGTCCAGACTCATATCTGATACGTGTAGGCAATGGGGAAATATTCAGTGAATAAGTAAGTGGATAAATGGATTTGACTTACTAAGTAGACTTTTAAAAAATATGTAACAAATTTAATAATTCATCAAGTTTAATTTCCTTGTCTGTGTCTTTCTGTCTTTGCCTATTTGAACATTTTCTGTTCTATTCATTCTTTCTTTGATAATTTATGTGACATCAATATGTGGGAAAAGGAAAAAAAATTTAAGTTATTTTTCTTCCCTTAGACCAAGAAAACTGGCTATGTCAGCAAAGGTTTCTGAAACTTAAAGCTGTTGTTGTTTTCAAATTAAGGTTATCTTTTAAGATATTGGGATAGATTTTTGTATATTGATACAAAAATAAGGTTAATTTTTGATTCATTGGTATGGAATTTTATATTTTGACACGTTATGTATATTTCAACTCTTATATAAGGTATTGTGCAGATACAACTCATTTAAAAGTACAGATTTATTCTAATCCTTTTATAGAGTGTTATTGCAATCTGTTTAGGAGTTTGGGTAATACATGTTGATTGCTGGCCAGTCAAACTCCTTGTCATGTCAAATACTAGTCTTAATTTATCACAAAATAGACTTACTAAGGTTAAACAGATAGTAAATGGCTAAAAATCTCAAATTTACTGGTTCAAACATAGATTTATAAATAAATCAATAGATGTTTTCAAAACCCTCAGAGGTGTACAGAAAATGGCATTTAAAGATGTTTTTATTACTTTAAGAATTGTTTGACTTGAGATAGTCAGCTCCTGACAGCTCCCATTTGAGTTGGAAGGAGACAATGAGCATCAAAAAGAAATATCCCATCAGTAGATAATTCCTACTGGGGAAAAAAATCCCCTGCTCTCTCAACAGAATATATACAGTCCAAAGATGCACCAGAGCTTAAAAGCAGGTAAGTCAATGGCCTGATTCTGCAAAGACAGAATGGGAAAATCCTTCTTATTTTCTGCTGCACAATTTAGTCTGTGAGATATGCGTGACATAAAGATATCTTTAGCCAGAGGCTAAAGATGATGTTCCAACAGTATTGAGAGTTATTTGGGTCTCTCTAGGCAGTAAACTGTCATTTTTCTTTTTGGAAGCTGCTCTCCTGTTCTTCCTACTCACTCAAATAATAACTTTATCCCTTTGTATGTCTTTGACTAGGTTGAAGACATAATATAGATACACAATTTCAATTAAACTTGAGTTGTTTAGGATTTAAAAGGATATTTTCAAATGTAAATTAAGTCTTTAGGTTTATAAATATAGGATACAATTGAAAAAAATTTAGGTTCAGAACTTTAGACACACCAAGATAGATAGATGATTCTTTTCTTCTTCTTCAAGATTGCCTGATGCAAATAGGCTAAACATTATGTATGTAACTTTTATATATGGTGTTCTTAATTGTTTCATATTTGTTTTTACTCTATGAGTTAAAAAAATTAGCCTTTTTGTTAGACAAAAGGAGGGAATTGATGGAGTGATGTTATGCATTCTAAATGTTAATTAACCTGCTCCCAGAAGCTTGTTTGCTGTATATCAAATAATTTTGTATTACTTTGCTTGTTTCTGATTGGTTAAATAAATGCTGAGGCCCAAGACTGGGCAAAGACAGAAGTAGGCAGGACTAGGGTGCTCGGGCTTCTGAAGCAGAGAACATCTTGGGTAGAAGAAACCACCAAAAGAAGAAGAGAAGCCAGGAGCAGGAAGGAGACACACAATGGGGTAGATGAAATATCATTCCACATGGCCTGGAACATCGGCATAGCATGGAGAATAGCAGTCCAAGGGGACATATGTATATATGGGGTCATATTTGGGGAATAGAATTAAGAGCGAGCTTAGACGGGCTAAGATTGCACGATCCAGGCCAAGGCTTGTTAAAATCCATCAGGTATATGTATGTGTGCTCATTTATAATGGCGGGCTAAGGATTAACACTGCTGACCAATTAAATATAATGTAAATACAAGTAAATAATTTAAGTAGCCATTTTTCTACAGGTTTCATGCTCTGACTTGCTGTTTTGACACCTTGAGGATATTTGCTTTTTTCCATGATACTGTGTTTCAATCTCTGTAATTTCTTGGCATGGGAATTTGATCATAGGATACTTGAACCATGACCTAAACTAAAAGAACTTGTGTGAGCAGCTTCCACACCAAGATTCCAAAGCAGGTGTAAAGCCTGAAAATTCTGTGTTTTGTTAATATGTCATCTGTTGATTCAAATACAATTATCTAATACATTGCTATTATCTTTCAACTGCCATTTTAGACCTCTGCACTGAGGATATTCTATCTTTCTTTGGCTTCTGAGGATCTCTCTCTCTCTCTCTCTCTCTCTCTCTCTCACACACACACACACACACACACACACACACACACACACACACACACACCTCTTTGGAAATTATCACCTATCTATCTGCCTATCAAACCATAGAGAGGGTAAGAAGAGAAGAGATAAAGAAGTAACCTGCAGGATAGCTGAGCATGACTTTTTGTGCTAGACTTCTGCAGGAAGGGGGATGGAAGCATGCCTTAAACCTGCTGGTAGGTTTTGGGGTGGTGTTGTTTGGAATTTTCCCAGGGCTTACACGGATGTGGCTGTGTTTCAGTATTTAGTGAGTATGAAGAACAGTATACAGCTTGTACACACTGAGCAATCATGAGGGATTCCTCAACACAATCTCAGGTTGGTAAAATTTTCCTCCCAAAATAATAATAACAGTAACAATAGCAGAAACAGCAACAATAAACAAGATATGCCCTGTATGCTTCCACCCAATTATTAGCTAATAATGCATAATTATGATTAATTCCACTCTTTAAATGCAGATTCTAAAGAGCAATAACCATTTATTTGATGTTTTCACGTTATTTTCCTGCACGTCCTTTATGCCAATTATGTGTTCTCAGCCACATCTTATTGTGCTCCAGTGTGGTGTTGATGGTTTGGTAATTGTACATTAAAAAAAATAACAACACGTGTTTAGTATAAAAATTAATTATGTTAAGCATTGCTACTAATTTTGCCAGGCGAAAAAAAAATGTCATCCCACAAATTTTACGCATAAAGCGGGTGGCCAGCCTACTTAGGGGCTTTATGAACTGTGTCTGGTTCTGTGGGGGAGCTGTTCTCAGAGCTGAGACAATGCAGTGGACGGCAATCTGCCACTGCTCTAGTCCCTGTGTTCCCTTAAAATTTGTCTTTGGCCTCCGCCTAATCAACCACTTCCCAATTTCAATTATAATAACACTGCTGAAAATATCATTTTGAAATGATGCTGCATCCAAATTGACAGCGCTTCTGCCGGCAGGCTGGACGGTCAAGGATACAGCTCCCCTCGTTTAGTTCGGTCCTGTTTATAAGAGGTTGATTCTAGGTGACAATGAAAAAATACATTAGCTATGCTGTAGAAATCTAACCAGAAAATTCTGTGGGAGCCAGGAGGGAAGGTAGCAGAGAGAGAGACAGAGAGAGAGAGGAAAAAAAGGGAGAGGCAAAATCAGATGGAATTGGGTGGAACAAAGTCTGTTAAATATTGTAATCTTTGGGGAATATTTTATTGTGGTGTATTAAAAATATCTGGTTCTTAAAATAATTTTCTGCTCCTGTAACTCAAAATAGTGTTTGGTAAGGGGGAAGAGAGAGGGAGCAACTAGTTGGCTTTATTTCTGAGATTTTATTACTCTGAATCGTTTTGATTTAATCAGCCACGAACACAGTTACCAGCAGACGGTGACTTTTCCCTGAGATATGCTTCCTGCCCAGAACACTGCCTTCTGATTGTAGGTTAATGTTAATGAAACATGAAAAGGAGGGCCCTTTTTAGGAAAATTTGTTATTAACAAATAAAGGCTTGATAACATTTAGAATCACACCAGGAATCACACCATCAGTAATATGACTGGAGCTGATTCGAAAATCAGCCTGCCATGCACATATGATAAATTTGTTTACATCCCTTAAAAAGTTCTAACTCAGTACAGACGAGGTGACGTCCTACTTTTCACATTCATGTTCAATTCACAAACATAAAGAGATTCTGAGCCATTAGGGAAGCTTTCATTTTGGCTGGGGAAGGATGAAATGATAGTGATAGTGGCTTTCATAGCAGAAAATAATTGTATACTTTTCTTATTATTATTTTTGGCAAGGCGCACACATTTCAGCTCTCCGCTGTATTACATCATTACATTGTATAATGCATCATAATGATAGAGTGAATAGGGACGAAGAAATGCCAGCGTCGGCTCCAAGTTTAAAGACAGAGACACCGCATGCATTTTCAGCTGGGGAGGCTGCTGCTTGGGAAGTGCTCTCTGAGATGAAACAAAGATGCTTTCCCACTTGGCATTCACATTAATTGTGGACTTGCCAACCGGCCAGTTTCACTGGCATATAGATTAGTGGGGAATAATTCCACTTGTCTCAAGAACCAACCAGATATCTGAGGAATGTTTCCTGAGGTAAAGATGATTGTTTCTGCTGTGCCTTCCAGGGAACCTCCACAGGATCTTTGCTACACAAAAATAATCTGTGTTCACCGCCCAGTATTCCTGTCTGAAAGGTTACAATGGCCATCAGGACAAATACAATGTTTTTTTTTTTAATATTGTTTTCAACAATATATTTATGTGTTAAAGTAAATCTGTTTTCAAATCCTCATTCTTGTAAAGTGAAAGCCCACTGGAGCCCCCAGAGAGGAAATTTAAGTATTCTGGTTGTTATTAGGGAAAATTCTGGGGAAGGCTAACTGAGAGGCAATAGTGGTCAGAGCTGCCCTGTAGGGCATGCCAATGGTGAGCTAATGCAGCTGGTTACAGGAGAAAGTTTGTTCAACATATTTATTTATTTCACTTATTTGTTATTATGTTGTATAATACCTTTTTTATAGTCCATGTTTAAAAGATGTATTCATTTTTATTTTGTGGCTATTTGTTTTTTACATGCATGTATGTCTGACACCATATCTAGAAAAGGCCTTGTATCCCTTAGAACTAGAACTGGTTGTGATCTGCCATGTGATGCTTGGAATCAAACTTTAGCTCACTGGAAGAGCAGCCAGTGTTCTTAACTGATGAATGAGCCATTCCTTCAGCCCTCTAATATGTAGTTTTTCATAATACAAACAGATTTACCTGCCAAATCACTTTACACATTTTAGTTCTACAGCAGTGAACACAAATATATAGATTAATTAATTTCTGTTCCAGGATTTTGTAGTGCAGGTTGGCCTTGAACTCTGAATCTTTTTACCTTGCCCTTCTGAGTGAGGGGGTACACCCCAAGCCCTTCCCCCTCCAACATGCTGCAATGAACTGAAGAGAAGTGTCCAGTCATTCATCCTAACTGTGAGTCTGATGCACACTTTATATTCTGCTAGCTATGAATAAGGAATGAAATCACCCTGGATTATGTTTTCCCCATGGCTTAGAGGTCCATACTCCACCAACGTGACATACAAATTCTGGCCACACCAGGCTTTTAATGTTCACATAAAAGCCACCACAGAAGTCACTTTAATTGGGTCATTCAGACTCAGATTTATTGAGAAAAGCCACACTGGCCTAAATATTTTTCTGTAGTTTTAAATCTTAGCAGACAAAGAAAAAGGATGGAACTAGATGCTTTTGGTTGAGTGTGCTAAGTAGTAGTGTTTGCTTAGCCTGTACAAGGTCCTGAGTTAAATTCCCAGCATCAAACAAACAAACAAACCAAACTTTAGTCACAAGCAGTTTTGGGATGAGAGAATATTTTGCGTTTTCTCTACTTTGTGCAATGCAAGGTTTACTTAACCAAGTGAAAAATAAAATGGAGATGTACTTAGTTATTGAGAAAATTCAATCCGGAGTTAACTAGCCAGCCAGCTAGTTTTTAGTGTTTATCCTTCTGTATGTTGACTATGGCTGCTGTCCCCACATTCTACAATAGCTGGCCTGTTACCCTTTGCAAAGTCTTCAGATACAGAACTTTGTTGTTTAGTGGCCACAACCAGGGGCTTCTGAGTCATGTGAACGAATAGGTCTGTGACCTTAAATTCTAGAAGCATTGGCACCATCCCTACATTTTAGGATCATATTCGTTTTTCAGGTTTTTCATGAGTAGATGAGATAGTCCTTTAGATTTAGAAACTTCAGCTTGTAGAAAACATTCAACAAACGGTGCCATTTTATTTTAGTAATTTCTACATCTGGTTAAACCTTATGAAGCAGTCCACTGCAGATCCCATTGAACTCTCTTGCTTATTTTTTATCTCTGCATGACTACAAACAAAGGATCTCTTCTCTCAGAGTCCTCTCTTGCCTTCTGCATTTGAGTATTTCCCACTCATTTCTTAGAGCTTCGTTAGGGGTCTCTCGACATCAGCACCTTAATTTACAACACATTCACTTGCCATAGGTCTCACCGTAGACTGCTGGCCACTGTGTTAAAGGCTAGAAAGGCAGTGATCAACATAGGATGGTCCTTGTTACCATGCAACTTCCATTCCTACAGAGGAAGTCACTCTTCTGTTAATACTGTAGAGATGGTTATTGACTTGCAGCAGGTGAAGTGCTGAGAAGGTGAAGTTCAGGGTGACAAGAGGGCATGTCCCTGGACAGTGGCATATGCGGTCTGGGTTGAAGACATTTTCCCAAGGAGGTGGTGTTGGGTTGACATCTAGACAATGACGAGGAAAAAGATGAGAAGAGAAACTATCATGTTCTCCACCTGAGCAAAGCCCAGAGGAGCTCAGCCTGCCTTCTAGGAGAAACTGATTTCAGAACACGTTTTCTAACCTCACAGTGAACAGTCAGCTGCCTCTTCTTGGCAGCTCACATATAATTACTGTCAAAAATATTTATTTGACTTCCTTCCAAATGCACCTCATTCATCTATCCATTCATTTAGTCAACAAACATTTACAGAACACCCGGGAGGTCTTTTTCATACTTTGCATATCAATTCTGTTACCACACACCTCTTAGGTGTGTTCTTACATCTTTGGATCTGGTCTCATTTAACTATATTCTGTGGTTTCTGTGTCAGCAACTTAATCCCCAGTTCCACAGTGTGGAAAGGTGGGAACTATCTGAGATTATGAGGTCTTAGGGGTTAGGTCCTCAAAACTGTTAATGCCACCATCATGGTGGTGAGTTGGTGATCTTAGGAGTGTGTTGCTGATGACAGGGTGAGCTTTCCTCTTTCCCTTCTTGTGTTTTCTTTCCATATACTTCTCTGCTATCTGATACTGTCCATCATGTTATGTGGCCTTTAATCTTAGACTTCCTATCTTCCAGGAACGTAAGCCAACTAACTATACTCTTATTGTTTATAGACAGCCCAGCTTGTGGTCTGGTCTTCTGTAATAGCAGCAGAAAATGGTCTAAGACATTACGTTAAAACATTGTGAGTAGGAGACATCTTTCATCACTTAATGTCCCATTCAGTGACTGGCACACAGTGGCCACTCTGGAAGCTGATGACCTTTGACCTCTGTGTAAATCTCTCCCACAGTCATCATCTGTTGCCCTTTATAAGTCCCTGGCCTGGCAGCATGCTACACTGTTGAATGTTTCTAGACTAACAAAAAAACATAATTAGGAAGGTAAATCTGCTGAAGCTGAAACAAATCATTTAATTCATTCCACAAGCCAAATGGAAAATGATTTCGAGATTATCCACCGTATTGGGTTATCTGCTCTACTGCTCTGTACCATTAGCTTGGGCAGTTGGGAATTGCTTGCAATTCACAAAGAAGCAGATTGTGTTTGGTTTGTATTGGCTGTGTATCCTTCTCTGAAGAGGCTATGAGTCCTCTCCAATTCAGTGAAGGCAGCCAGTCAGGGTGGCCAGCGAGCCAAGTAGGGTTCTCCTGTATTAATGGTTGGTGCAGTGTGAGCACACATAGACAGGCTCTCTTCTGTCTAGCTCTTTATCTGCTCAGTGGGTCCTGGGAGTGCTTCAGTCATCTGGACTTTTGGGTGACAGAGATTCCTCTTAATCCCCTTTCTTAGGGAGGGGTAATTGGCCTGACACTTCTCTATTTAAAGTCCCCATGAGGCAGATGCTGCTTCAGTTTCTGAATGGTCAGGTTTGGGGATGCTGAACATCTCAGTGGTCAGGTTCTCTTGCATGCTTTGATGAAGTTCATACTGTCCAGAATACACTCCTAAGTTTGCAGGGCAGAATAGTAGGATCACCATGAGATACTCTTTATAAGCTCAGAGGGAAGGTATCCCAAGACACACATGCCATAATTCAAAGATGACATTTAAAGAAGAATAGCTGAAGTGCCATGACTATGAAGGGGACAGTTCAAAGGCAAACTGGCCAACAGTACAGTTTTGAAGTGAGTTTAACTGTTTGCAAAGCCTGAGATTGAGTCTTTCAGACGAGCAGAGAGAAGATGGGAGAACATATGGATGGATGGATAGATGAATAGAAGATTGTTGGATAGTTTTTCTTCTGATCTTGCTAAAGTATGGCTAGATAGTCTTAAGAGGTTTTCTTCATCATCTTCCCCAAATTGATTTGGAGGTGCTTTCTGTTCTCTGGCATGCCATGGCTGCCAGTGACTGTAGATCCAGCTGCATCTTTGGGGCCAATGTGAGCTACCCTGGCAAGGTTTGGCTTCTTAGGCAAGAGTGGTAGAGCCAGGCTTTGGAAGGTATCATTTATTACAGGCACTTCTTAGGAGTCTGGCTGTACTTTCTCAGGATGTAGGAAGGGGGGTGAAGTCTTAAGGGGGAAACAGTTAATAAAAATGTGACACTTGTTTCAAACAGATTACCTAAACTGATTAGTCAGTTTGCTAATATCGCACTATAAATGATCTTTTTTAATGCTAACCCAGATAGAATGAAGAACAATGGAGAATATCTTAAAGTAATCTAATTTTTGTATTAAAAAAATCACTGCTATAGACTAAATACAGGACCTGTATTAGCAGGTTGTGAAAAAGAAAGAGTTGGGGTGTCGCCACATGATAGAATTGACAGCTCGTTCCTTTTGTCCTAAGAAACCCATAAGCTGTTAAAAAAAATTCCCCACAAGACTTCTTAATGCCAGCAGTACCAACAATGCCAAAGCACACTAGAATCACACTGCTGTCACTCCTGTGGCTTTTTCTTCTCTACATCTCTACTTTAGTACCCATTGCAGAGGTAAAGGAATGACTTTTCAGGGCAACTGATAAGAAGCTAGCCACACAATTACAAGCAACTGGATCCTGCCAACCCCCAGGAACAGACCCTATCCCTGATACTGTAGGGTTATACCCACGAGACCCAGCTTAGCGAGACATCCAGCTAGTGTTCCCAGACCTCTGGCCTATGAGATAATTATTGTAGTCAGGTTTAACATTTGTGGTCATTTTCTATCTAGCAATAGACATCTAATATAATTATTCTTTCTATAAAATATTCCATAGCCACGCTTTTAGATGCTCAAGTCTCTATAGTCTTGTAGGATCTATTACATGATGTTATACTTGGTCTACACTTTTCACCTGTGTGCATTACAGTTTAAAATAGTTTGCTTTATATTTAGGTCTATTCCTGATGCCACTCAGGTGCTTCTGGCTCCAAGGGAGGGGTCTGATGGTTGAGGTACAGCTGTCTGGTTCCCGGGATGTCCCTTAGCTTTCTCAGCCCATTCTTCATTTGCATACATACTTCATTCACAGACATACTTGGTTCAGGTAGGAATAGTTAGCTCTGAGGGACCTAGGAACAACTGCCGGTGACAATGCTTCCTTTACTAACAGTCCTAAGCATGCTGGAATTTTCACTAAAGCTGTTCATTGACACTCTACAGGACTATTTAGACAGCCTTTCATGTTGGACCTTTCTGTTTTGCCCAAGGGAGAATCTGACCAACTATATATTCATGGCTACTTTCCCCATTATTTATTACCTAGTCAGAATAGCATGATTAATTATTGATCATAGACCAGTAACTGATTAAAGCATGGTTCTGATCAGCAGTCAAAAGTCATTTGTTTCCAGGCATTCGTAGTTCCTGCACAGAGCATGGCAGAACAACACCTTCTCTTAGTGCGTAAAATATGACACCTGTAGACAGAATTGGAGTTACCAGCCAGCGTCAGAGCCCTGCAACAGCACTTTATCTTAATAAATGTGAAATAATGATTTGCCAAAAGAGAGAAACTGTTTGGAAGATTTACATGTAGGGAATACAATGTGAAATATAATAGGAGGGTTCTAATTAGAATGTGTCTCTCTTGGATTGGATGCTTTACTGAAGAGAAACTCACTAGGAATAGCTCCTGACCTTCTGTGAAGCAGGTCAGAGCTTGTCCTATTCTTGTTATTTCTCTCTCTCTCTCTCTCTCTCTCTCTCTCTCTCTCTCTCTCTCTCTGTCCTTGTTAAGAGATGACACATCCCATGGTGGGGAGGAGCAGGGGAATTGTGACCTTCCAAACTCTTTCAGGCCTTCGTTCTGAAAATGTCAAGTGGGAGTCAGTTTAAGGAGACCTCCCCACCAGGGCCAAGGCTGGCACCGTCCTTAGGGTGTCAAGCATGCTGTTCCCAGAGGGAGGCGTTCCAGGAGTCTGGTGTCAGGCCCTTCCTCACCACCCTCACTTAAGCTTCTCAATTCATTCCAGAAGCTAGCAACCATTCTGCTGTTTAATTTTTCTCCATCCAACAGTTGCTCAAGCTACAAGTGGCTAGTTCATTTCAAGAACATTTGTTTCTGTCCACTTCAGATGCTTTCTAGGGCATGCAAAAAAAAAAAAAAAAAACCCAATTATGAAAATCAAGTGAAGACCAGAAGCCAACTGTGTCCAATTTACAAACTCTTTATCAAGACTGAAAGTGAAACTGGTACCAGTTTGCACTCTACAAAAAGGAACAGTAGAAAAATGCTGCAAGTCCATTAAAATAAGTTTTTAAAAATTATGACAGCAAGCCTTTACCAAAAAAAAAAAAGGCTAAAATTCACCAAAAATAGGTGAAGCTTTCACAATTAATTGACCAATTGTTAATTCCTGGGAGGACTTTCATAGAAAGTCTCTAAGGCAAAGGAAAACTCCCTTTATTGAGTGGGAATTAAGAGATGGCGGTGTTGGTGGCTGATTTTGACTGTCAGATACACACAGTGAACCTTGAATGGACTCTGCTTCCTGGAGTTATTACCTTCTCTATTCCAAGACTTGTAGAAGCTTCTGGCTTGCTCAGGGAGGTGATGGTGTTGAGGGACTCACCTGAGACTTGAACCATGTAGGCTTATACTTAAGCTCCCAGTCTTTATTTCTGTAGCCTTGATCGAGTCACCTAACTCTCCACCTAACTCACACTTTCTTCACCTGTAACCTGAGTACAATAAGAGTGAGATTCAATCATGAGATTTTCGTGTAGTAACATGTGTAAATATATTCATGCCATGCTGACATGTAAGAAGTGATTTATAAATCCTGGCTAGTGTTTCAGATAACTGTTATAGAAATTTGATTTCCAGGAGGTTTGGGCGACACTAGAGAACAATTAGGACATAGACTCATACGTTTGCCCACATACATTCAGAATGTGCTCTTGAGTCAATTAAAAAGAGAATGGTGCTTACAGAATAATTTGCGAACACAGATTTCTAAATGTCTGCTCGAAGCATGGACAACAGAAAGGACAATAGAATCTTTAGGAGACAAGGCTATTTTCTGAACACCCATTGAATAAGCATTATGTGTTAGACACTGGGCAATGGCTTGGGAGACAAAGATAAATAAAATATTGCTCTTGGCTCAAAATTTTATAGTCTGGTTACTCCATGGACATGCTAGCAGAAGATTATGAGTCTGTGTGAAAAGTGCCATAATGGAGACTATGGGATTCAGATGGCAGCAAGGGGACAAGGAACAACACATGGAAGAAAGAGCATTTGAGCTGAAATTCAAAGAGCTAGCAAGTGTTTTGCAGGCAGACAGGTGGAGAGGACCTGCCAGGCAGTGGGAGCCATGCAGGAAGAGCAAACATGGAAAAGTACAATGACAGTCCCACTGGAACACAAAACACATGGTGGAGATAGTAGAGGAGACACCATTGGACAAGCTAGCCAAACCTGCACATTTTCAGTTTCAATCTTGTAGATGAGAGGGAGCAATTGAGAAATTTCGAGCATTTAAGTCTTATAATCTAATATCTGATGGGTTGGTTGGGAGAAGGCAGGGAATTAAACAATTATGAAGTGATGGCAAATACCCAGGCTAGGCATGATGAAGAGCTCACTGGTCCAGGCTTATGGTAGTTAGAAGAAGACAAAGAAAGAACCATGAGTGATGCAGAGGTGTATGGGTTAGAATGGAGTGCAGGCCAGTCATACCACTTTTGGAAGTGTGATGTAGGGGCTCCTGTGATCTTCAGGGCATGCAGACTGAGCATAAGCTCTTGCTGGACTTAACTTGGGAACTCTTACCAGCTCCTTGAGATTCTAAACAGACCATCATTTGGTGCTTCAGCCCTGGTGAGTGATGCTGTGGCTCAGCCTCGAAGGTTAAGGGATGCCCAGTGTCTGTGAGCTTCAGCTTGCTGAAGGGATTTACAAAAATGGACAACTACATATTGTTGTTGTTGTCCTAAAATCCTAAAGCCTCTGTCTTCTTGAAGACTTTAAATAAAAACTGTGGCCACTTAGATATCATACCTAAGCACCAGTTCTCACAACTACTCACCCATTCATCTATGCATCATCCATCTGTCAACCTGTCCGTGGTCATCTTTGGAAAACCACAAAAGCCACTACTGAGTTCTAACAGATAATACAAATCAATTCACCAACTACTGGATTCTGAAAATAGCTGGGGAAATTCGGTATGCTATTGTGGAATCATCTTTTGTTTTTAAATCTAAACCCCACAAAATCTGTTTACTTGTTCTCATTATGCAAATTTTGTGTTTGTTAATATCTAATATGAAATTTTATAAATGCAAACGTAAGTATTTTGCACATGTATTTTCACTGTGTGTGAATAGAATGTTTCAGAGAGTTCCTTTCCAATGATTACTGTGCACATAGACTTTTGGTAGATGCATATGTGGATAAATATGTACATCTTTGTTTGTATATGCATGTAAATACATTCACTTTTATTCTTTACATGTGCTAATCACCATAGAACAGGTAATATTAAAAGAAAATTTGGTAGTACTTTAAGGTTTCATCTTTGTGAATTCATTTTGTATTCATTATAATAGCATTGATCAAAATGAATTCATTTGGTATTCATGTAGATGTCACATGTACTTCCATAGGTGTTTCATTGTAAATTAGCATTTCTCAGAGGACACTTAAAATAAGTGTTACTGAAAGTCTTCATTACACATATTGCCGAGATTAGTACATTAAGGACCATGTACTTACATAATACTAATGCATTTCTGCCACTTAAAATACTACATTACCCATTTCTGATATCTAGCAAATATCTCAGGCAATTTTGAGAATTACTGACATCCTAAGGAAAGTAGTACTTTTATGATCAAGCAGGTTGTCTGTATTTTGTTCTCATTTTTTGAAAGCTAAGGTTATATGAGATACAAATAAAAAGAGAATTAAAATAAAATTTATATGATGACCACAGTGGTATTTAAATGGCTTTACACAGGCACGCAAAAGAAAACAAAAAACAAACCAAACCAAACAACAAAAAACCCTTACCTATTTTTTATTTTTGACAGATCACCTTGTTTTTTTTTTCTTAAAATGCAAATGAAGCAAAGAAGTTGTGGGTCATGTATTTGCCCAGAAAACATTGACTTCCTAGATGTACCCTTTTATAGCTACATTATTCCAAGAAACAAAAACAAATAAACAAGTACAAAAATAAACATAGAGCCATTGATCGTGTCTATCTATGCCTTCCTTTTACCTTTCCTGAAAGGTGTACAGGGCAGAATTTTCGTTGAGCTTATGATGGGTTTTGGCAGGGAATGGACGCAACTCCCGGGCATTCCTATTGCTGGAGCATTCCAGAGCAGGGCGTGGGTATGGCTGATTCTCAGTTGCACAAGAATTTTTACAGCAAAAGGTCTGGTGCAGAGCCAGCACACAACATGGCAACAGGCTTGCAGGTCCCCTGGGGAAGTGAAGCTTTGGGGCACAGCATGGTATTCTAAGTCCTGGTGGGGTTGACTGTCTTATTCTTAGAATCACACTTTAAAGATGATAATATGCTTTGAAGAATAGCAGTTCCTGGTACACTGTTGGTCGGAATGCAAAACAGTGCAGCCACAATGGAAAATAACATGGCAGCTTTTCAGAAAATTAAAACTGGAACCACCATATGATCAGGAAATCCCACTTCTGGGTATTTATCCAAAAAAAGATAAAATCTGGACCTAGAAGGGTATTAGCAAGCTCATGTTCATCGCAACACTTCCCACAAGTATAAAGATGTGAAAACACCCAAAATGCCCATGGGCAGATGAATTGATCAAATTATACCACGCACATACAATGGAAAGTTATTCAATTTGAATAAAGTCGTTGCTCTGTGCACCAGCATGGATGAGCCCTGAGGACATTAAGCCAACTGCAAGAAGTCAGTCAGTAAAAGACAAATATTTCCCGAGAAGTCTAAAGCAAACAAACTCACGGAATGAATGGTGGGATGGTGGTTTGCAGAACTGAAGGGGAGAGCAAAATGGGAATCCCTAATCAAAGGGATGTAACTTGCAGCTCACCCAGACCAAGTCCTAAATCTCTATGGACAGCCCTGTGTCTACAGTGCCACTCAGCATTGCGCCCCTAACTACTGGTCGAGAAGGCAGGTCTCATTTTATGGCTTCTTAGGACAATATAATATTTGGATAAATGTGTTTCTGGATTAAAAAGTTTGGCACTCAAGAATTTGGGATCATGCATGGGAGAACCTTAGTGCTTGTAAGATGCATGACTCTTCAGCTGTAGAACACCAATTCTTCTACTTTGTACAAATTTCGGTTGTTTTCAACTTTCCTCTGTGTGGATTGTCTGACTGCTGTCTATCTACACCTGTTACCACATCCAAGGGCTGTCCCTCAGATGGGCTCTCTCCTTCCAGACACACTGTCAGGACACACCACCTTATTTGGTGCTGACTCAGTGGGAGCCAAATTTCCAGCAGTCTACCAACTCACACCTGCAGAATTTGCCGGCACATCCGTTTTGCAAACACACAAAATGGGTAATTGGGCACACAAATGCGTATTTGCATTGCAATTTGGCATTTGTATACACAGTGATGGATTTTTTCATGTGCAAATGAGAAGGATACAAGCGCAAAATGGATGTCCTCAAGTAAGAAGGGTGCCTTTAAAAACACATCATCTTTTCAGAACCCTGCTAAAAATTTGAGGAGTGCCAGGAAAATATGCAGAGAGTGGATACATTATCACTCGCCATCTTCAGGTAAAGTCCTGAGGGAACACAGCTCATTTGGAGTTTTTCTCCCCCAAAACCAGAGGGACAGCCAGAGTTTTTACCATAACAAAGGACTTGGGGGAAAGTGCCACAAAAATTAGCTAATAAATATTAACATTTTGGCTGTCATGAATGTAAGAAGTTTTTACATTCTTACGGTGTTTGACATTTTCTGATGATAGCCATTATGATGCCACACGGTACTTACCATGTAGCTCTCTTCCAGTGGTTTTGAGGTGTGTCATTCTGCTTAGCAGGAAAATCATGCACACATGTATATACAGAAACATTTGGAGGTATGGGTTTTTGAAATTAATTAAAGCGAAGCAGAAAAAGATGCACTTGTGTAAGGAATGAGCAGTTTTGATGTTCTTCCCATGTTCTAGCTTGCTCTCTGGTTTGTCTCTTCTGTTGATCCTGGACTCTTTAAAACTCAGTGTTGTTCTTTCAAACCTCATCGTGTCCAGAAAGGCCCAGAAAAGGAAGTTGGTCTCTCTATATGTATTCTCAGTATGTATGACAGAGGGCTGAGCCCTCTTTTATCAACCCCACACCTGTGTCTGTCAGTAGTCATTCTAGCCTGAGGCCTTGATCCCCTACACTAGAATTCCAGTGGTATTCTGTTTTTTGTTCCTGGAAACCCCCAAGACCTCTCTCTGTTCTTTCAGATTCTAAATGTCTTGTTCTGTCTTGTTTCTTCTTTCTTTGTTCAGGCAGATCCTGTGACATGCCAAGGAACCTGCTTCTAGAAAGGTCCCCTTATAGCTTAGTTTGGACATTCCTAAGGATCACTCCCTCTTTTGGGATACTGGGTGCTGCCTGTGCACTGATCTATGAACAAGCCTGTTTGTGTGTATCTCAGCTAAGCCGCCATCTTGGATGTAACATACACCCATTCCACCCCCTCTGTGCTCTTGCTTTTTTCAGTGTCTTCCTCCTACTATCTGACTTTCTTGCTCAGGCTCCACATCTCCTTCTTTTCCATTCTCATCCCAAGGGCCAGCAAGCCTTGTTTGTAAGATCTCCAAGATCCCACCCTTGCTTCTTACTGTAGCCAGCACTGTCTTCCCCTCTGACTAACTGGAAACTCTTTATGCTCGACAAGTATTCTATTCGAAGTGTCTCTTAGCACCACATTCACCTGACTCTGAACACAGGGCCACTGCTCTTCACACATTAAGAAAGGGAAACTCTCTGATATGTTTCTCACTCCACACAGACCTTTATCTTCCTTGGCTTCCATGTGTCTTTTCCTGGTGTGTTCCTGCTCTCTTCCCTCCGTGGGTTACCCAATGCAGCATTCCCTCCCTCCTCATAGCTGTCTAAACCCAAGCCCACAGCTCATGGCTGACAGTCTAGAGCTTTAAAGAAACAAAGTCTTTCTCAGTCCAACACGGTATTGCTGACTCACTTGTCCAGAATCTGGAGGATCACTCCAGCAGTTTGATGAACCCAGCGCTTGAACTTAAATAAAGAAAACTATACACACACACACACACACACACACACACACACACACACACGTGTATATATGCATACATATATATGTATGTGCATATATGTATACTTATATATGTGTGCTTGTGCTTCTAAACAGCATTTAAATATGTTCTACTGTTTTGCATGACTGGATAGAGAATATATACTATAAATATTGTGTAAATACTAATTTAGAGAATATTTAATATTTCCCAGGGACCTATGCCAGTCAGGGTTCCAACTAAGACGTTTACAAAAGCTGAATTTTGGCACCTTTCTCACCATGAGGCCCCAAGTATGTTGTCTTGTTAATTGAAAAGAAGAGGGAGAGGGAACACACTCTCTAAGCAAAGCAGGGAGAGACACTTTAAAACAAAAATGTGGCTCAACCTAGATCGAATATTCCCAGGAGGAGGGTAAGAGGGAATCCAGACCTGGGAGCAAACATGTGAATGAACCCTATTTAAGTTAGTGAATGGAAAGGCAGGCACACGGCAAGTTAGGCTGCACATAGCTTTTTCCATCTAAGGCAAGCGTTGGCTCCTCAGCCCTGTCTATTTGATGGTTTCCTTCTCACATAAGGAACACAACTACCTAGCCAGTACTGAGAGAACACATGGGGGCTCTGCCACCATCTTGAGCCTGCACAAGATTTCACACATTTGAACCATCTAGGCAAAAATAATTACTTATCATTTCCAACTATACCCCAATTTAGATGGTAGCTTTTGTTGCCATTCCTGATAGCAACAAATGAATAAATTAATGAAAACCCGTTGGCAGTGAAGAACATTCAATAACAAATATTTAAAGAGCCTAGATTAAAAGTAACTAACTACTGAGATGTGGAAAATTGGGATGCTTTCAAACAAGCTGGAGGTACAATACCTTAAAAAGAGTTAACTTTGATTTTGTATCAATATACACATATCTATACCAATGTAGCCAAATATAACTTTAATTTTGTATCAATATACAAAGATATAAATGCAGATTCAATAATCTACCCTTTTTTATCATTCCTATATTATGTCTATGCCCCCCTTTTTTTCTTTTCAAGTCTTTTCCCCCTACATAGGAAAGAAAGAAGGATAGAGAAAAGAAAATGAGAGAAATGCCTGGGTCAAACCTCCTAAACCTTGTTTAACAAGACCATTTAACAACTTGTAACTAATCCCCCTAAATAAAAACAAACATCTATAACCCATCAAATGACCAAAAAAAAAAAAATCACCCAACCCACCTTTTGGGAATGGAACGTCACTCTCTTAAAATTGCTTCCTGCTTATTATTAGTTGCTAAATACATATGATCTGGACATTGGGAATGTGCGTTATACCTTATAATTTTCGTAGTTGCAGCCCAATTGTTCTTATTGTTTTGTATTGCATTTATTTTTATAAGAAAAAGAGCCTTCTATTGGACTAAAAGGGAGATGTTGGGGAGAGGTGAAAGATGCACCTTAAAGTAAAAAAAAAAAAAAAAAAAAAAGAGGATAGGTGGGAGAGTGGGAAGAGGGTAGACGGTAGGACTGGGATGGGAGGAGGGAAGGGGCTGTGATTAAGCTGTAAATTGAAAAAAAAAAGTTAAAAAAAGTAAAAAAAAACAAAAAAACAAACAAACAAAAAACCAAGCTGGAGGGCCTACCAGGTGAGAAGAAACACAAGGATGCTGCTGATCATGGGTTTCTTAATACCATGTGAACATTATAAACAGTTCAGTCTACAGCCTAGACCTTGACCGGTGTTCCAGCTAGGTTTTGGTTACTCAACAAACACATGTCCTGAGTTCTAACGACAAGGACTCCCTACAGCGCCAGGGAGTATCCGTATCTGTCCTGTTGCAAAGCACGGAAGGATGATTAAGAGCACTTTGCTAAGGAGCAAACAGATTTTTAGGTCACGTGTGTGGAGATGTCACCATTTAATAACATGACAAAATCTATCTATCACACAGGCACAAACACAGAACAATATAAAGAGGTTAACAGAAATTGATGGCATCCCAGGTTTAATTTTACACTGGATCGGAGTCTTTGGTGATTGAAATAGACAAAGATTTATAGGGTTATCTTGTTGAAGAGGCTGCGCTAATTACTGGCACTTGTCATTTCTCCGAAGCTTTATCTAAGTCAAGAAGGCTAACTAGCTCCTTTTCCCCCACTGTGCATTGTTTGTTCAGGAGCTTTTGCTGAGGAAGCCTTTATTCATAACTGCACCTCATTATTAACAGGTTCATAAATAAATGAGTCCTAATATTTTTCTCCGTTAGCATTTATGATAGGGACATTTGGTCTACAAAAGATTACACTTGTCTTTAATAAAAATAGGCAGTTGTACATGAAGCCTATTAGGCCCTTGTTACTCTGGAGGAGGCGGAAAGGGGAGGAACCAGAGTTTAGATATAAAGCAATAATAATAACTTGATGTGCTGCCTCACGGTGAAGCAGAACACTAGCTGAGCTTCATGGTTCTGCCCATCCACTAACTCTGCAGCCTCTTCTGCTGACTTTCAGCTCTCTGCAATGTAAAAGCAAAGAACGTCAACAAGCGTTCAGCTAGAATTTCTGTATTACCGTATGATTGGATAAGTATTACAAAAGATGGACATATATAATTTTGTATATCTATTTCTATCAATAATAATAATGTCTATCACACACACATGTATGTGTGTGTGTATATATAGTTTTTCTATATTATATACCCTATACTATATACTATATATACCCTAAACTATATACTATACACATACTATATACACACATGAATATATATAGACAAGTAGTAGTCACTCTGATTGTTAAACCTGAGAAACTTCAGTAGTTAAGAAAGTTAATAATGCAGGGGAAGGAGCAAGGAGAAGACATAAAGAAAACCAAGAGGTACCCCTAGACACATAGGCACACACACACACAAACACACACACACACACATACATAGGCATACACACACAGCACACACACACAGCACACACTCACACACACATACATAGGCATACACACACACAGCACACACACACAGCACACACACACATAGGCACACACACAGCACACACACACACACACTCACACATACACAGCACACACACACACACTCACACACACACACACATGCATGCACGCACACACGCTCACATGGCACATACACTTGTATCCCTTGCTGGTTAGTGCACATGACTGGGGCTGTTTGAATCTCTGGGCAGCCTTCTGAAAGGCTGACTAATCAAGGAAACTCCGAAGCAGAGTAGGGAGGAATTTAATTTGAAAGCTCCACCAAACAAATAAAATCTATGACAAATGGACTAATTTGCTTTTTAGAGAAAGTTGCTATCTACACTGCATTCTAGGTACTGAACACTTCATAGGATCACTCCAGATCGCAGCCAAGAGTCTCTATATGGTTCCTGCCCTTCCTCCTGATTCCCTGGCTCTCCAGCTGAGGCTCCAACACCAAGTGAGGCCACTGTGTAATGTTCATTTCTGCTCAGCTCTTCTCCGCTGGCTTTCCCTCCTACCTTTCCTTTCTTGTAATTTAGGCTTGTATGTTCAAGTTTAGGTGCATTCTGTGTTTCCCTCTTTTAAAAAGGAAGGAAGAATGAAAGAGAAAGAGGGGGAGGGAGAGAAGGAAAGAGAAAAAGAAAGATGAATAAAACCGTGTGTGGTTTAATTTTCATTATTTTTAGGTGTTAAGTTTTTGATTAGCATACTATGTCTTAAACTACTGTATTAGAATGCTGCTTGACTCACTTCCAAATTGAAGACCTTTTTAAAAAAATTGAAGCGGTCCAATAATTTTAAATCACTCTACACTGTGCATTGCAATTTAAAATTATTGGAGTGCTTCAAATTTTTATAAGCCCTTGAATTTGGAAGTGATCAAGGTTCTAGGCATACTCAGTGTAGAGCAATTTAAAATTATAAGAGCTGTCAAATTTTTATATAAGCACTTCAGTTAGAAAAGAGATTTGGGTTCTGGGCATGTGCAGAGAAGAGCCATTTAAATTATTAAAAGTACTTCCCATTTTTTCCCCCAAGCACCTGATTTTGGAAGTTTTGGTTTGTACAGCTGAAAGTGACAACTTCCTTTGAGAGAGCGAGTATGAAGAGACTTGGAATCTTTAAAATAGGCCTGCACTGGAGGGACGTGAAGAGACAGCCGGCTTTCTGGTGGGATCTGGAGGACATCAAGTCTCCTCGGCAGTTGCTTCGATGTCTATTATCCTTCTTTTGGGGATACAGGCAGTTTCAGAAGACCCCTGTTGAAATGTCATTCTTTTCAGGTGTAAGGTTGCATGCTTTTAATCCCAGCACTTGGGAGGCAGGGTAAGGGGATTTCTGTGAGGTTGGGGCCTGCCTGGTTGACATAGTGAGTTTTAGGCCAGCCAGCCAGAGCTACAAGATTAGACTTTGTCTCAAACAATGAAATAAAATAAAACAAAATGTCAGTAACTCGAGATAAATCACAGATGGGAATGGGCTTGTCATAGTTTGGATCTGGAATGTCCCCCACTGGGTTATGGGTTTGGGAACCCAAACCCGACATTTGCATTGTCTAGAGAGGCTGTGGAGCAAAAGGACAGAGCCCAGCTGCAGGACATCCACCATTCGGGCTGAACCTTGGGAATTCTGGCCCTGATTCATCCTAAATTCTCTGTTTCCCCAAGTCACCAAGGGGTGAGTGAGCCACACCCGAAGCTTCTGCTGCTAGAACTGTGCGGTACCAGTTGTCAAGCTGTCATCCCCTCTCCACCATGATAAGCTTCGCGAATCTTTCTTCCCCTAAGTTGCATCTATCTGCTGCTTTGTCACAGCCATAGAAATGTGATGACACGATTGCCATACAGGATTAGCATGTGGCTGAAGAGCATGGGCTATGTTTCTCTTCACTAGGCTTGGTGGAGGGGTTAAGAACATATTGGTAGTGAGGAGAAGAGAGATGGTTGTCTCACACAAGTCCTGATCAGGGAGTAAATACATTGGCTTCTAAGGGTGTAGCTGAGAATATTCCAGATGGTAACATTAGAGGAAATGGTCAAAAATCACACAGCTTATTTTATCTGTGTTAAGATTTAACTGAGTGCAGACCCCTCTGTAGCAAAAGCTGATCATTAAGAAGGGTAGATTCTCTGACACTTTTAATGTTCATTTGCATGATGGCCTGTATAGTATGTCAATATTCTCTTTTCTGAGAAGGGAAACATTATTCATCTGAAACATTTTAAGGGAGAAATTGAAAGGCAGGTGGAATCAATAGGTTCAGCTGGTAGGTTGATTTTCTTCATTTCATCTTTTGGCCAGCGTTTCACTATAACAAAATGAAAATAATGTTTCCCTTATAGAGGTTTATTTTCAACACAGGGGGAGGAAAGATAACTTGTATGGAAAGTATGCTCTTCACAACTGTGATTTGGGCTAATTGCTCTCCTTGATGGGTCTTGGGAGACCATTTCAAATATTTATTTTATCAGTAATAAGACAATCACAATGTCACACGTGAGTTACTATTTAGAAAAAGCTTTGTGAAGGAATGATCATAATTAGGGATCCTCCACAACAGCAATAATTTACTCATTTGGTCTTTGGTGACTGTAGATTTTCTCTGAAAGTTGAAGCAGTCATTTTCTGTGGAGTGTGAAGCACTCTCCATCCACTGTGTTCCCAGAGCTCCACATATCTGATTACATTCTTGCTTAGGAACCTACTGTCAAGGCAATGGACTGTAGAGACCCTGACCTTCCGTAGGCCCCTTCTCCAGGCTTCAGAAAAAGGAAACTCTGATGATTGGAGCTGGGTTTGGGGAGTGTTTAGAAGATAGGAACCATTAATTTTAGTAAAAGGTTTGCACTTCCACAAAAAGTAGGGGGATTAACACAATATCTGCACCTGTGCAAAAGCTAGTGGATGCTTCAGGGTCTTGCATGGAGCTTGGTCAGAAGCCAGCAAGCTTTCTTCTGTCCTGAAATGGGGTGTCTGTGGGACCCAGCTCTTCCTAGTCTATTGTAAGAGCATGAGGCTGGCTTGTTTTCTTCCTTTCAACCCTCCCTCTCTCTTCTCTTACTCCTCCCCCTTGAAGTATTGAAGATTGAACCCTGTGGTTATTGTTCTTTCAGAAGACCAGGCTCAGTTTCTAGCACCCAGATGGTATCTTACAACTGTCTGTAACTTCAGTTTCAGGAGATATCTCTTCTGGTCTCAGTAGAGACATGCATAACAGATAACAATGTAAGGGTAGATAAATACTCATGAATACAGAATTTTTAAAAAAATCTTAAAAAATTGAGGTAGTGTCTTCCTAAACTGGCCAAGCTTCCCTTAAACTTATCCTCCTGACTCAGTCTCCCACATAACTGGGATTGCAGATTTGTAGTAACATTGGGCCCAGTGTGGGGTACCATTTCAGAGTTAGTAGTGCAAGGACAGCTTTCTGTTTCAGGTGGATGAATTTAAAGATAAACTGTCATTCCTTCACATTAATCCACAATTAAGAAATTAATAAGTATATTAATTAATGGGTTACCATCTGTTTATTGAATACAAGTCATTGTGTTAGGTGCTAAAAGATACTGAGATAAATGAGAGACTGTTATTCTCAAGAAATAGCAGTAGAAAGATGGGCACACATGATTAGATTCAAAAGATATATTTTATTATAATACATGCTTATAATGTAGTATAAAACATGAGAAAATATATTCTATGGTGCTGTTACTTTTTATAGTGGGCCTGATTCACTGTAGTATCTGCACACACAGAACAATTATTTTATGCTGGTTATTTGTTCAATAAATACATGTTAACTAAATGGAGAGAGTAGGAAACATACAAACCAGTTCTTCTTGAACAGAGCCTTTTTTTTTAAACTTGGGCCAAATGAACTAACCTGGGAGCTCTCAAAGAATGCTGGCTTCCCAGGGTTTCCTCCCCAGAGATTTGGGTGTAATTAGAACAGGAAATCATTGTTTTACAAAGCTTCCATATTAGGTTGGGAATGTTGCAGTTGATAGAGTGCTTGCCCAGCAGGAAAGCTCTGAGTTTGGTTCCCAGCGCTGAAGAGGTGGTGCAGTCTGTTATCCCAGTACTTAGAGGTAGAGGCAAGGAGGAGTTCCAAATAAGCCTTCACATGGGTACATGAGACCCTGTCTCAGAAGGAAGTACTAAGAAGCTTCCTGTAAGAATCCCTGTACCAGGGAGCCTCAGAGGACAAAGTGACAAATTGCCCTTGATAGGGAAACAAAAGCCACTTTTTACAGAAAGTGGTATCTGAGCCTGAAAGGTACGTATCACGTGTGCAGGGTTTGCTGGGGGTTGAGGCAGAAAATATGGCAGTATTGGAATAACATGTGCAAAGGCAAAAGTAGACAAGACATTGTATGTTTTGGAAAAAGTAAGCCTCAGTTAGCACCACCACCTACTGTGTGACCAGGATGTGCTGGGAAAGCAAAGAGACTGGAGCAGCTGACTTAGTTAGTCTTTGGAGAAACCAGTGCATTTCTCCAAAGCATATGAATTTTTTCTCCATCTTCTGGGAGAACTACTGGAGTATGGAAGGTGAGAATGGTAACCCTTCCCTCCTTGGCTTAGGAAAACACTGGGGAATGGTAGAAAGCGAATGGGGTACCTGGCAAATCCGAGGAAGGAAAATGATTAGGAAGTTATGACTTCCAGTAGAGATGAAGGGTAGGCGGCGAGTCTGAGAGACCTGGCGGGGTGGGACTGGGATTTGGGAAAGTGGTATAAAAAAGCTTTGGCGGGGCTGGAGAGATGGTTCAGTGGTTAAGAGCACTTGCTGCTCTTCCAGAGGTCATGAGTTCAATTCCCAGCAACCACATGGTGGCTCACAACCATCTATAATGAAATCTGGTGCCCTCTTCTGGCCTGCAGATATACCTGCAGACAGAACACTGTATACATAATAAATAAATCTTAAAAAAAAAAAAAAAGCTTTGGCGAGATTTGCTGGTCAATTACAGAGTGGGGATGAAGACCAAGCTCCATTATTTTCCAAAATGGGAAATAGGTTCTGAAGGAGGTGAAGGTGTAGGCAGAAAAACACTTGGGAATACTACTTATGAGTTCAAGGGCAAGAGTCAGTGGGGTTACAGCAGGCATGGCCTAGAAGCCAATATGTTTCTTGCTTAAGCCCCCGTCCCTGCCTTTCTTTGATCTTCAGCAAATGAAGCAAGAAGAAATTTTGTTTGACAGCATCCATCAAGTGCCCATCTCGGATCTCGCTCATCAGAGCTTTCTGTCTTACTTAAGACTACTAGAAGGTGGCCATTTGCAAGGTGGATGCCTTGCTCTGAAATGGAAGTTTTGAATAAAAGCCAGTCTTAGAATTAAGTCGGGGCAGAATGGTGTCAGGGGTGAAATTCAAAAGACAATACATAATAATTGGTTTTAAAACAGGTGCCAGATGAATCACAAGGTCAGATATATGAATAGAAAAAGCTTCCTTGAGAAGGCTGGGGGATGAGGCTTTGGGAGCTCTCAGGAAGCCAGTAACAGTGATTGCCTCAGGGTCCAGGTGTGGCCTGCTTCCTGGGAAGCTGCATGCCACCATCTGCAAAGGGCTGGAAATACCATGGGAAGACAGTTCTGCCTCTCCTCATCATCCATTGTTTCCACAGAAAGCTCTTTACACTGCACACACTGTCATTGATTGATGTACCTCCGGAGACTCCATCGGTCAGGGGAAAGGAAAGAAGGTCAAAATATCACTATCTTTGCTGGAAGCCAATGGTCACTGATGGGAGTGGTTGCTGGACTGGAGTGTGGCACCCTAGAGAGATATGTCCATATTTGGCCCAGAAAAGATGATGAGGTATTGCCAGACATTACAAATTTCACGTTGCGGGTGAATGAGGAGTGCCATGCTCACAGTAGGGTTCCTTAGCAGTGGTGGGTTTAAGAATGAGTCCACTCCAGAGCTGGCCTTCCTACCTCTTCCCAGGAAAGGCCACTCCAGTTTGCACGCCTGTGAGGTCCTGAGGTGCAACGTAAAGCGAGAGCCCAGGCTGGCATTCAGAAGCCTCTACGACCGCTTACTCTTGGCTTTTTTCACTACTGGCTTTAACTCTTGTTTGTTTTCCCAAAGTGCAAATCTCAGATGACCTTTGGGAGTTGGTATGCAGAAGGCCAAAACGTGATCCGCCCCCCGCCCCGCCCCCCCCCACACTGGAAGCATGTGAGCAGTTATTGTCCAGTTGTGATTTCCTCTACTGTCACCGGCACTCTACCTTTCCTCCCAAGATCTTCTTCTTCTACTGATGGTATTGAGTACTAAAAGATATTGATTGACTTATAGATGTATTTTATTTTGTGTGTCTGATGCTTAATCAAGTTAAAAAAAAGGGTACGAAACCCTTTGGAAATAGAGTTATGAAAGGTTGTGAGTTACCATATGTGTACTGGAAACCATGTCTGGGTCCTCTGCAAACATGACTAGGCTTTCTTAAACATTGAGCCATTTTTTTTTTAAGTCAAAATGTCATAAAAATTTTAAACCCACTAGGATCCTCTGGATCAGGGCCATCCTGAACATCACACCAAAACATCATGAACCTTTTGACATGCTACCCTGACCATGGCCAACACAGAGCCAAGGATGGAACCCTTATCTCACACTGCCCACTTAGTACTTTTCCTGGTAAGTGGTACAGAGTGGTTCTCCTTCCTCGAATTCACATTCTGGTCAGATCAAACTTAGCTGCAGACAGCAGAGATCCTGGGAATAGTTGCCACAACTCAAATGACAGCTCCACCATGCCCTAGTGTTTCAACCTTGGTGTCTTACTTACTTTTCTATTGCTGTGATAAAACACAATGACCAAGGCAACTTACGAAATACATTTAATTGAGCGTGTTGTTTCAGAGGGCTAGGGTCTATAATGGCAGAGGAAAGGCAGGCTGCTGCAACAGCGGAGAACTTACATCTCAACCCTCAAGCAGGAAGCAGAGACAGCACTGGTAAAATAGCAAGTTAAAACCTCAAAATCCACAAACAGTGACACACCTCCTCCAACAAGGCCATGCCTCTAGTCCTTCTCTAGCAGTTCCACCAACTGGGGACCAGGCATTCAAAAATATAAACTTAGGTGTGAGGGGTGGGTCATTCTCATTCAAATCACTACACTTGGTCAGGTCTTTCTGTTTCAATTTACAACATTTAAAAATGTAAATAATAATAAAATAGTAAAAACAAATAGTAAGAACAAGAGAGTCGCCGTGGTCAATGAGTTCGTGTATTTTTACTTAGGGTTAGGTTAGTACCTGCTCAAATGCTACATGCTTGCTGTCATCATCTGTAATTCTACCATTATGATGCTGTTTGACCTGTTGGACCTGGAATGTTCCAGTGGCATACATGTTCTCATTTTGCTACTATATAGAGATCAGAGAAGCTACAAGAGGCTGAACCAAACTTGGTAGAAGTGTTTTCCCCATGTGTTGCCTTCTTAAAGGGTTTAATGACCCTTGGTGGAGCCCTGGCCATGCCTGTCTTTGGCCAATGCAATCTCCATCAGCAAGGGTTTTTCTCAGAGCAATCGTTACCCTGACCCTAGAGGTGAACTCTGTGAGAGTAAGAAAGACATAGCCACTGGAAGGTTGTGATCACCTTCAAAGCAACAGTGTCCCTACCAGGCAGAGCCTGTACTTCCACCTCTACCACCTAGCAGAGTGCCTGGCGCACAGCAGAGCTCAATCACTTTTGTTTGTGGAACATATACACAAGGCAGTGTATGACTGTCTAAATGGCCAGGCAGGGAGAGGTTATAAAGCGAGGGAGAAGGAATAGGCCCTTGGGGGAAAGGATGATATTTTCAGGCTTTGGTGTCCCTGGTGGAGGTGTCTTGTGGGACATTCTTTCAGCTGTAAATGTGTCCCTGTTTTTAACTGCAGTCATAGACCTTCTTCACTTCTAATTACTTAACTTAAAAACGTCTAAAATAACGGACATAGGACAATCAAGACCTGTACTTATGTAGATTTATTATAGATTTTATTTTCTGTTAATTTAAAATTAATTAATTCATTGCATTTTAAGTTTCATGGTTGCTTGGGGTTTGCATTCAGTCTTTATAGTGTGTGGAAGCCCTCCAAACTTTGTAATCTGGTGAAAATTTCCTGTACTTTCCTTCTGTTCTCACTAGACTGAAGAGGGAAGCAAGCACGGTGAAAATCTCTACCTGCACATTAACCTCCACCTCTCTGGACTTTTCAAAGAAGTGATAATTAAATCATTTAAGTTCTAGCGCTTCACGGAACCTGAGAAATGGAACGGACCTTCTATGTCAGAGAGGGCTAGTTGTAAGAAAGCCTTCTGGTGAGCTTTCTGAGCAACAATCTGGCCATCTCCAGGTTGGGCTTTTGCAGCTTTTCAAGGGATTGTTTTCTTTCAAAATCTGCAGAAAATTTTGGACTTGTAGGCAAGAGATATTTGTAAGTCCACCGAGCCAGAAGGCATCCCAGCCCTCCGCAAGGTCAGCTGGGCACAATCCATTCCCATAATTGTTTCTAAGCCTACTGTTACTCCGTGACTCTTCCAGTCAGAGAAATGGAGGCAATTTTCAACACTTGCTTCATTTCATTACGTAGAAAGAAAATGCAGCCAAAGAGGGGAAATGAAGAGAACTGTTGTGGCGAGGCTCCTGGGCTCGGCCTTTTGCATAACTTTTCACCCACCTTTGTTTAGTGGTCCCTCCACGTGCCCAATACAGATGCTTAGATGCACCCAGAGACCTTAGGGGAAGGGCACAGGATTTTTGGAGTCAATTTGTACCGTGAAGAATGAGAAGAGCCAATACTTGTTGTCCCCACGTCTCGTGACACACTCCACAGAGAGACACTCACAGTACAGTCGCCAGCCAGCTTTTCCCCTTGAACAGAAACTTCCTTCCTCGCTGCTCTCACTTCAGACGTGCTTTCCCTAAACCTTTCCGTGGCTGGAATCATGCTAATGTTGACAGCTCTCCCCGCCCCCATCCCCTTTGTTACCGCGTGCAGCCCAGGGAGAATGGGAGGTGAGCTTGTCGGAGGAGATGAAAGATGGCAAGAAATGGGTGTTTGGGGACCAGTTCTTTGGTGACATGGCTCTGCAATCCTTTTTTCACTCTCGGCGCCTCACTCCTCGCTCGCCTTCCCTCTCCCTCGCTCCCCCTTCAGCTCCCTCTCATTCTTTCTGAAATGGTGTGTGCCTCCAGTCATTTACATAATACTCTCCTGACACCTTTACTTTAGTCATCAATCACGGTACCTTCTCTCAGTCTATCTTTTGTCTGAGCATGTCTCTCTCTTTATCAGGCCATGCACAAAAGATTAATTTCACAGTTTTTCTCCCTTCTTTCTCTCCTCGCAAGATACAAAGCTCATGAAATGACAGAAGCAAGATAATGAAAACAACAATGCAAGCAATTTTTTTTTGTTCTTGCAGGTTGGATCTCAAGATACTTTTTCTAACCTCATTGTGGGCCATCTGTCTTAGAAAAGGTCTGCTCCGTATTTTTTTTAATACCTTTCTGATTCTCCTCAGTACCTGGAAGGGGGCGTAGATTCCATATTTAAATCAGGTCAGAGGCTTTGGTTTTCCTAATCTCAGGGACAGTTAAAGCAAAGGTCCCACCTCTAAAGGCAAACATGGACTACTGCACAATGCCCACGCCACAATTAATATTAATGAGGTCTTATGCATAGCCAATTTATGGCATTTGATTGACTCAACTACCCTTCAACCTGTCTTATAAAGTGAAATATATGGTGAAGAGCGTCTTGTTTGCATATACATATGTTCTTAATATTAATTAGGCTAATGGGTCTAAGAACTTGGAGATAATATGGGCAAAGAAGAAAAAAATTACCACCCACAACACAGGAAATTGTTTCACATCCTGTTCCTGCATTTGAACAAAAGAAGTAGAGCCAGAGGTATGCACAACTTACAACAGTCTCTCCTGGTTTCTTTCTTGGATTCTACAAGACTACTAATCTTGAAAACAAAACAAGCCTGCCACAGGCATTAATATGATTTACCATTTTTCTCACTTAAACTTGGAACAACTTTTAAACATAAAAGCCTGCTTCCACATGTGCTGGCAGCCACAGGTCAGGTTTTTTCCGCTAGGGTGGTACTCTGTCTTCCAGGAGATGCAAAGTCTTTTGGGAATACATATGGAACAGAGCACAAAGGTTGTGTCAGGAGGAAGTGTGTCCAAGAACACCTGCCTTAGCATATCACAAATGACATTTATCCTCCAAGAGCAGCTGGTAGAAACCTTTTGGTATACCCTAATTAAGCCTAGGGCAAAAAAAAAAAAAAAAGTGTGGAAACGTCATGGATTTTATTGTTGCAGTGTGGGGAAGAACATATTAATGCTCTTTTTGAACGTGATGGTGTTTGGCTTCAATGATGCCACAAATATAAGTTCTGAGTGGGCATAGGGGAAGGATTGCATACATTTGAGGCTAGCCTGGGCTATAGAGTCAGTAGTAAGCCAACTTTTTTCTTTACTAGCTCACTCTTTACCTTTACCCAGTTTTACTGGGTACTAAATAAAGGGCCATTCACATACGCAAGTCTTGCTCCTAGGATCTGGCTTCATGGCACACTTGTTTTGTCCAAATATTATGGAAAGCCGATTACCCATGCTAGCTTCTGCCAGCTCTATAAAGGATGATCTTAGAACGCTACTTGAGAAACCACTATTACTGCGATTTGAAACTAAGGGATCTTATGCCATCTGTCCAATGTCACACAGCTTAGAACACTGCACGTATGACTCACAGCACGGATTGGGACTTCAAAGCTAATGTCTTTGGCTGTCCAAGGTCAAGGTGACTCAAGTTGATTGTGGCCTAGGAGCAGCTGAGTCCAAAGTCATTAAAAACAGCAAAGGACATATCCAAAGAAAGGGACTCTATCCTTCCATTTAAGGCAACTGATAATTTGGCTGCCACCAGGGTACCCATGTGAATAGTTACAATAAAAAAAAAAAAGGAATGCCAGATAAAGGAAAAACTCTCAGTTTATGGGTACTTTAGAACAATGTATGTTTGTTTACAGACAATATTTTAGAGTGAGAATTCTGTAGAAGAAAGTCTCCCTGGGTAAGCATCTTCTGGCACTTGCTTAGGCTGCTCTCACATGGAGAATGAAGATGGGTTAGGTAAGAAGGGGTTTATTGCAGCCACTGTGGGAAGAAGTCCAGGAGGTAGCATCAGGCAGGGAATGAGAGAAGGCCTGTGGGACCAGGAAGGGCCCTGCCAACCCTTTGTATTTCAAATGCCCATCTTCTCCAAATCTTGTCAGTTGGGCACAGCTTGATCCCAAAGCTCTAGAAAACTCCTATTGATGTTATACTATGTCCCTCATCTGACTCTCTAGTCAAAGTGTGTGTGTGTATGAATATTTTTTTTTTTTGAGGAAAGAAGGGGGAAGAGAAGGGAGGGGCTCACTTGCAAAAACAAGGGGGATAGACCCTCCATTTCTCAAAGACCCCGGCTTGAGCTCAGCATCTGTGTAGCGGGTGGGGGGGCATGATGGTGAGTTCTCTCTGATAACTATATTCTGCTTGAGCTTGTTCCCTTTTAAAATACTCTTTGCTGCTGAGAATGCTTTGACTGCATTGTAAAGCTGTGACAGGTAGTGAAAAAGAGTGTGTATGAAGCAATCACAGAGCTGATGGGCTTCATTCTCTTCTCACATTAAATATGTGTTCATTAAACAAGGGCTTGTTTGCAGAGACAGTGGGAGAGGGAGGTGGGAGGAACGAAAGGACGGAAGTGTGCCTGATGCCATTCTCCACGTCACAGCTGCTTGGCAGGAGCCAGCCTAGCAGGATGGCAGTATGTGGGCACCACAGCCAGCATCCCAGACAATCTGGGTGCTTTTGTGTCTGTTACTTAATCTCCCTGTACCTCAGTTTGTCTTTCTGGAAATGAGGCTCAGTAAGAGTAAGGATGTCTATGAGACTGTCTACAGTGCAGTTAACCCTCCTTACTTGACTTCCTGGTTTTCTCTACCCACGGACTATGTGAAACCACTTCCTTTCCTCAGGAAGGATTCTTAAAATTCCTTCAAGTGTTATTCTCTTTTAGTGGCTGCCAGACTGTCAGCTAGCTGCCCAGCACAAGGGAAGGTAAAGGTGAATACTGGCCTCAGAGAGTTTAGGGTCTAGCTGGAAGAAAGGCATTTAGCAGCTAGACACAACAGAATATGTGGGTGTTAACAGAGAAGACTGGTGGACAGGACCAAAGGAACAGGATAGGGACCAGCTTGGGTCCTGATGCCAAGGAATTTCCCCAAGTTGGGATGTGAAGGGCAGGTCAGAGAGCCAGTGGAAGGAGGGCTGGGAGGGTGGGATGGAGGTGGTAAGGATGACCACAGGAATTAGCCAGAGGTGTATTCATGGTAGTGGAAAAGTAACGATAGAGCCAAGCAGACCAATTACATGGCCATGTGCAACTTTAGAGAAGCTGGCTAGATCGGAAAGACAGAGGGACACAGGACAGATCCCTGGATAAAGAAGAGGCAGCTCTCAGGATAGGGTGGGGCAAGGACAGCTCTTCTCCCATGTCCACTGACAAGCTAGGTAGCTGTCAGACAAGACATGTGAAGCCAGCCTGCAGAGGGCGGGATTCATGTTCCAGTACAAGGGAGGGACTTTTCGAAGGTTGGAATGAGATCCAGGCACCAGCTACGAAGCTGGCTTTAAACTTCACTAGTCTCAGGTTCCCGCCATGATCTGCTAGAAGGAAAAAGTGTCAAGAGCATTCGAGGAGAGACTATTGACAATGAATAGAAGTGCAATGTCCTTTGTGGGAAGAAGAACAAAGAAAGTCAGGGCAATGGCTTTCTTCTTCCCCATACTTCCTTTAGACACACAGGAGGTGCTTGCTCAATGCATGGCAACTGGCAGCTACCCTTTCTTTCTCCTTGAGGAACAATGGGTTAATGGGATGAGGAAGCTTTCTGCAATTGCTAGCCCCATCTTCCAATCCCTCAAGTTTATCAAGGTGAGAGTGGCCAGGAGTCTGCAGAGAATGGAAATTGCACACTGACCAGCTCCAGAGGTCCAGACATATGTCATTTGAGGCAGCTGCTTGTCATGCCCCTAAAGTTCTCAAGCCTGCAAGTTGCTATTTGGACCAACATGTGGGAACCAGAATGCTTATGGAATCCATTTTGGAGCTGGCAGCTAGAACAAAGAATCTGGGCTGGAATGGAGCAAGGAGGTGTAAATGTGGCCCAGACCTGGGGGCTCTCTGGTGTCTCCTAGCTGACCCTGTGTGGCAGGCAGCAGGATGGGTGTTTAGGGGAGCCTCTTTGGAAGAGGTGTCTTAAATTCCTATAGGACAAAAAGGAGCGAGGAACAAATGCAAAGGAGCAGCCGCCTGTCACAGATGAGCAGACATGAGTGAGCCCCATTTATTTCTCAGTGGTTCAAAGGGCTTTGTTGTGTGCTACAGTCACCCCTGCAATATGAAGTGTGAGGACTGTCCCACCTATTCAGGGGGACTTGGCACAGTACTCTTGTTCACTACTAACAGAGTGCACCTGTCTGGAAAGGGCTAATGGAGGCCTGATGAGCTGTGGTCCTCCCTGTATTCTACAGGATAGGGCGCTTCTATTTCAGACTCTGGGTACCACCTACCCTCCCCCGATTCACAAACATGTACACGTGTACATGCGCACACATGCACATACACGCATGCAGACATGCACATGGACACACGCACATACCCCACATGGACACACGCACATACCCCAGTGAATCTTGTTCTGCTTGAAAACACTCTAAAATATTCTCTGTCCTCCATATATGGGGAAAACCCTTTAGGCATTAGATACTGCAGTAATTACTATATAATGGAGTAAATACTATACTACAATAATTAACTTGTAAACCTTGGAATAACATTTACTGTAATTTAGACCAAATATGAACTGTGAGTAATGAAGCCTGATCCAACATGAAATCATTTGCAGGGTGCTTTAAACATATGCCCAGGATAGAGAAAGCAGCAGTTTGACATCTTTTCAGAAATGGGCCCAAACGAGGCCTTCATGTACTGGGAGTGCATGCCACTGCCATTATTCCGAAAAATCTTGTTAGTCTCATTTTTCCTTTTTAATAACTTGCTTTCCTCTTGCCTTTTCCTAAACTGTTCTTTCAGGCTGCCAGAAGACATTCAAGGGTCTGTTTTGTTTGGAATTTAGTTTTGCCTCAATCGATTGCAAGTACTTTATACAAAGCTAACATGTAAGCCCAGGCAAGAACCTTAGGTTAGGGCAAAGGGAGAGGGGGTTTTGGGTTGCCTACTTCAAAGTAAACTGTGGCTGCTTCTGCATAGTGGATCTATGGGACAAAGCTGATTTAGATCCCGTGTTGCCGAGATTCCTTGCCACTAGCTCATTTGGCACATCACAGCCCTGTTCTGTCCCCTGAAGTCCTTTGCTTGCTGCAGTCTTGTTTGACATCTGTAAAACTCTAGAAGGTAGGTGGCGGCGGGGAGTTCCTCTCCAATCCCACAACAGCCTCTCGCCAGGGGTAAGGAAGGGCCTTGTAGCACGTTGATCCAAATGAAATACTGCTCAAAGTGCATACATAGCACATGTGCTGTGTGTCTCTAGCCACTGAACTATCCAGCCAGTGGTCTCTGGAAGACATCCCTGTTCCTTGCTGCTATCTGCCAGCCTATTGCTCTCCTCCTCAGAGTCATGCTTCTGTGAAACAAACAGCAACTATCTTCTACTTGGTTTTCAGCTTTCCCCTTCTCTGTTCCCACAACTCTTCTTTGTAGTTGGACTGACTCATGAATTGTTTCCATTCAACATTTCCATCTTTGACACTTAGCTTTCATGTCTATTCACTCTCAGAATATATATATATATATATATATATATATATAGGCTGATTCTAATCCTGCCGTGCCTTTCTGGTCCGTTACCAATAACCTTACAGGAACCTAGAGTATTCAGGTGGGAAAACCAGGCAGCATTTAGGGACATCACAAAGCTTACTCCATCTTCACCAAATCCACATGATAAAAGTTCTATTACCCATTCTATTTTAGAGATAAGAGAGCTGACAGGCACACCAGCGGTTTGCAGCGGGTCTTGGGTCACAGGCTTGGCCTGCCAGGAGATTGCCCTTGGGTTATCATTGCACAGAGTCAGTGATCACATTCTAGCATAGGACAGTCCCCACCAGCCACCTCCGCATACTCACCCCTGTCTAGCTGAAGAGCGAATTGAGAAGTCTGCAGATATTGCAGAGGAATCCAGGCAAAATGTTCACTCCTTATACCTCCCCAGGCAACTCAAAGATGCTCTGCCCACTATGAGTGACAGGCCTTATGCTATGTGTCTAAACCCCAGCCTCCCCAAACTGAATGATTTAACTCTGTTCTCTGTTAGGCTGTAACTAAGAAACCATGCTTCTAATTCATTCTTGCTATGTTCTGGTGATAAGAAAAATAATCCTCGCATTGTGTACCGATCGGTAGGGCCCCACCAGGATCACTGTCAGCTAACCCACTGTTACAGTCCCTCCTTCACCACCTCTAAGAAATAGCCCTGCCATCTCTTGTTACATTTGCAGCTGAGTTGTTAACTGGGACATGGGTAAAGTAAGAAAATGGTAAACAGAGGGAATTCAGATGAGTTAGGCCAGGAGTCCCCACTATGAAGGTCTCACAGAGATACATGATTTCTGGAGGAAGCTCATGAGACTATTTGAGGTCAACCAAGCTTGATGTTTTTGTTGTTTCGGTTTTGTTTTCACTTTTTTTTTTTAAATTTCAGGGACATTTTAACTGTGTCTGACAGCCCTTCTACTGTGTTTAGAGTGGTCTGCATTTTGACTGTTCCTTCTGGAGTACCTGAAACCATTTATACTTCTTTTCTGCCTGATGTAAGTCACTGGCTCTGGCATCCACAGATGAATTTTCATCAGCGCTGGATCCCACAGCCTTAGTATGGGCATTCTGATATTTAACACAATGGCTTGAAGTCATATTTATTGTTTTATTTCGCAGAGAGGGATCAGAGATGGGAGAGTTGAATGCTTTCAAGCAGCTTTCAAGACAAAGACTAAATTTTTGAAATGCCAGCTAGTCCACATTGAGACATCAGGAAGTCGCCTGAGCTCATGCCCCTCCCTCTGGAGAACAGGGCAGAGGCTGCAGTGAGATGTGACCATTGAAACAGACTCAAAGTCAATGTGCATAATTACCTCCAGTGGTTAATGTGCCCTGAAATCTCCCAGCTCTCCTCAGCCTGGGGCTCCACGTTTGATATTCAGATTTCCATGATAAATGCTTGGCTGATGCCATCTCCCCCAAATTCCTCTGGATTGCCCACAGTCTCTTTCCCTTGCATCTAGAGGCTGAGCCAAAGAGGAAGGAAAGTGGTCATATCACAGCTGTGGAGAGAAAGAAACCTTTCCCTAGAATTGATAAAAGGAGCCATGACAAACTTCTCCCTTAAGATCAACTCTCAGAAATAAGGAAACAGAGAACCAGATAGGGAGAGGGGCTTGCCAACGGTCACACAACTGCTCTGCTAGTTGACTCTCCAGACCGATATTCTCTGTGTGGTTATAGCTGTGGACTCCTTATTCACTCTGAGTAAAGAAAGGACTGGTCATGTTGGCATTTATCTCAAAGTTTTGTTTTCCATGTATTATTCTAGCCATCCTTCTCAAATGCTCTTCTCTGGAGAGATTTTCCACAGGTCTTTTCTTCCAAATGCTTTGGTCATAGGGTGTAGTAAGAAGCATGAATTTAGAGCAACATTTTGTTTTTCTTTTCCCTTTCCCTTTGGGCTGTCTTTCCATCTCACTTTGAAGTTTGACCTCTGATCCTAACCCAGGTTCTCATGTCTAGGCTTTCAGAAGATTGCCCACAGTCACCCATAGTCTGCATGCCACCCCCTGCCCTGCTGCCTGCTTATGTCTTCTGCCTTCTGCACCAAAGCTGTCCTGCCCTCCTGCCTCATTGGTTTGGGTTGTGTCTTCAACATGTCATTGCTTAGAGATGCTGACTATGTTGTCAAGCATGTTTGGCATGAGCCCTCCAGCCTTTTCTCAGAAGAGTGACAGAGAGGACAGGGTGAAGAGGAAGGGACATGGTATTTTCATAAAATATGTGGAACGACCCCTATGTTTAGAGGCTGATCTGATTTTTTTCCCCTACATCCAAGGCATGTTAACACCTTCACTGGGCACCAAGTCCAGGCACCTGAGACTACAGACACCACTCAAAAGCACATGGAAAACTGGGAACACTTGGAAACCCCAAACCACTACCTAGTAGGGAACTTCTAGAGCATAAGAAGAAGAGTTTTGGGGAGGCCCAGGGAATCTAAAATCTTTGCCTAAGAGATGGTGGTTGGGCTAAGAGTTGAAGCAGGGGGCTGAGAGGGAATTGGGTAAGTATGGAGGAAGAGGTTTTGCATGGGAAGGAGCCATGTGGGAGGAGCACAAGGCAGGGAGGCATGCATCTGCATGAGCAGATGGATACACTAGTGTTCTTGGCTCTTGACTGGCCAGCCGTAGTGTGCTGGTTTGCATAGCAGACCTTAATGTGCAAGGCCCAAAAGTATGCACACACTCTTTTTGTCCAGGATTCTAGGCTACCTGTGAGTAAAGCTGTCCCCAAGGCCTGATATACCATCCCTGTCAGGGCGGCTATTGATTCTGCTTAGACCTTGTCTTCACAGGGTGGCCTCCACTTTGGCATCTGCCTGGGTGTCTTCTTCCCTCTCTTCTGTGTCTCTAACTTTGACTCTTTAAGCATGCAAGTCCCTGCTCACTGTGAACTCTTTACAGAAGAATTTCACCATAGGTGTAGGTATGTATGAGCTGATTGTTTCATAATTTTCTCTCCTTTAAATTATAAATTTGAATGTATACCCAGGAGTATGATATGGCAGGATCTTGAGGTAGAGCAAGTTTGCACTCCCACCAGCAGTGGGGGAGTGTTCCCCTTTCTCCACAACCTCGCCAGCATGTGTTGTCATTTGAGTTTTTGATCTTAGCCATTCTGACAGGTGTGAGATGGAATCTCAGAGGTGTCTTGAGTTGCATTTCTCTGATGATTAAGGATATTGAGCATTTCTTCAAGTGTCTCTCGGTCATTAGAGATTCTTCTTTTGTGAATTCTCCATTTAGCTCTGTACCCCATTTTTTGATTGGGTAATTTGGTTTCTTGGTGTTTAATTTCCTGCGTTCTTCATCAATTTTGGATATTAGCTCTCTGTCAGATGTGGGGTTGGTAAAGACCTTTTGCAAATCTGTAGGTTGCCTTTTTGTTCTACACCAAACCACTAGGGCATCTCCTCAACTATGTTCATAGCCACTTTATTTGTAATAGCTAGAAACTGGAAATAACCCAGATGTTCCTCAACAGATGAATGGATAAAAAAACTGTGGCACTTTTACACAATGGAATACTACTCAGTCATCAGAAACAAGGAAATCATGCAATTTGCTGCCAAATGGATGGGACTAGAAAAGCTCATCCTGAGTGAGCTAACCCAGACCTAGAAAGATACACATGACATCTATTCACTTATAGCTGGATTTTAGCCATATAGCACAGGATAACTATCCTACAACCAACAGACTGAGATGAACAGGAACATAGATTTGGTTACTTGTTGGTGGGACACTTTGCCCTAGTGGAGTGCCATGTAGGCCCCCAGTGCAAGAGGAAGCTCTTAGCCCTCATATGGCTGCTGAACTGAAGGTGGCTGATATATAGGGCACACCACACTGGAGGAGTAGGATAGGTGGGACAAGGGGGGGGGGTGGGAAGGTGAGATGGTGGGCCCAAAAAGGGTAGAGGGAGGGGACTGTGATGGAGATGTAAATGGAAGTAATAAATAAACATTAAAAATTTGACTGATGATGATGGGCTCTCTCTCTCTGTGTGTGTGTATGGGCATGCATGGCACAGCATGTGTGGAGGTCGGAGGACAACTTTATAATGTCATTCTCTCTTTGATTTATATAGGATCCCTTAGGAAATCAAATTTAAGTTACCAGGATTTCTCAGCAAGCATCTTTACCCACTTAGTCTTCTCAGTGCCTCCTTCAGACTTTTTTCAGATCAAATTGTCTCTCAGGCTGATGATAGATTCATTCCCAGTGATCATTAGGTTTAGCCTCAGTTCTAGAAGTTATTACACAACCATTATTGTGGCTGGTATACAAACGTAAGGTCACTCTGGCTTTCAATCCATCATGGTTCCTTCAGATTGCCTCTCCCTTCCAACCTATGTCTTCCTTTCAGGTGTTCAGCTGCAACTCTCTTGTCAAGCCACATATGTAACATTTTCACCTAGTGTGGATACATCTTTGCCCAGGGTAAAACCTTCTGAAGGAAGGGCACTTTAGAAAGGTTGTCATTAGTCACCTGTGAGGGCTTGAACTACCAAAGAGAGGCATGGGTGGCTAGCTGATTAGCTAATCTCTTCTTTGTCTCAGTTTTAGAGCTAACTGACTTCTCTCTGTGGCTTCTTCCAAGCCAGGCCTGTATCCCTGTGTCTGTGGGCTTGACATAACCTCTTTGTTGACGTTAGGCTTTTAGGAAAGGAAAGAAAGGGAGCCCAGAACCTTAAGTTCCTTCTCTGTAGTGCAAACCTGGAATCAAGGGAACACCTAGGGTATAGCCTCAGGAGGAAGGTTAGCAATCCTTGAAGTCATAGGGAAGAACACAGATAATGAAATTCATAGTCAAATTAGTGTGCTAAGACGTCATCAAAGGCACAATCTCATCCATACTTTGAGTTTTAAATTTACATATCCAGAAAAATCCTCTCTGATACAGTTTCATTATCTACTAAATAACAATAATAACAATAATTGTTATTGTTACTTCCCAGGGTTGTTACAAGAATTTAATTACTTAATACCTTTAAGTTCTCTAGAACAGCACCTGGATTGTAGTTATGCTCTTAAAGACTGTGAGCTGCTTCATTAGTTATTATCTGTATGACTATTAACATGCCACAGAGGACCACAATGGTTTTGTCATGAGCATGGTGGAAGGCACGCACACCATTAAAATTTCTTGCCCACTGCAGTGCTCGGTATGGTCTTAGTGATTCTAATGTGACAGAAGGAGCAAGATTTGTCCCACAGATCCTAGAGGAGAGTCTGCAACCCGAATAAGTATTCCAACTATTGCTCACCATATGGCCACAACCAAAAAAATAATTTTAGAGGGCAGGAAATGAGCACACATGTGCACGTCTGCAGAGATAGCCCTACTGAAATCGACACGTAAGACATATTTACCACCCAGGCAAATGCCTTCATGTGTTTGTAAGTAGCTATTTCTGAACCTCCAAAAGGGAAGGAGAGTGAAGCCAAATTCAAATGGCATCATGCATTTGTTATTTTGGAGCAAGGTTATGTGGAAGGAGAGCTTCCCTTATGCCTGGAAAACTTTAAGGGGGAGAGATGAAGTATTTAAAGGTATTTTAATGATCATGAAAGGCACTGGCTTAATAGGGCAGGAAACTACAGTTCTCTTCTTAGTCCCAGAAGGAAAATAACGAGGCTGTAGTGTAGCCTTCCCGGAGGAGTCATAAACTGGACTGCAAAGAGGCAGCCCCTGGAGACCCCCTCTTTGGGTCTCTGCGGCCCCTTAACTGTGGGTCTGTCTGCCTGGGTTTTCAGCATGCTTATTAATTAGTGATTGTGGCACTATGCCTAGTTAGCAGTAACCTGTGTCTGCTTAAGGAAGAAGTCCTTACCTTCTTGTACTTGGGGTTATGGACCTTCCTGAGTGAGCTGACCTCTTTAATACTGTTTTCTTCTGGTTTCTCAGGCTTCTGCAGGTAGGACCCCTTTACTTCTCTATCCCTATCCTTTGGTTTTCCCTACACAGGCCAGAAGATGAGCACTCTGCTCAGAACGTCCATCATCGGCATCACAAGCAATTGAGTCTCTGCACGTGCAATCCTTGTATCCTGCAAACTCACCACGCATAATATTGAATCAGTGAATACTGAACCATGGCTCCCAGGGTTCCTGCAAGACTCTCATATTATTTTCAGCAACTGATCAACATATAACCTCACTTTATATTATTCTGTTAAACACACCTTAAAAGCTGCCTAATGAGCTCTAGGAGTTCATCAGGACATAGGAGATAATGGGAGAGAGGCCTAGGGCAAGCCTCGGTGGTTTTCCCTTTGTGAGCAGCCTGTGAGACTGACCTTCCCACTAGGGAGATACCCTTTACTTTGGGCATGGGTCATTATAGCCAGTCATATTATCTCTATGGAAATTCTCTCAAAGTTCTTTCTTTCTACATTTCCCACACTGAGATGGAACGAGTCTTTTGATGAGCTGGGAGTTTACTTTGGGCACCCTGAGTGACTCAACCCTATTGGACAGAAACATTCCCTGGAACTGTGATAGGGTCTTGAGGCAGCACATTAAGAACTCATGCTACAGATGCAATATAAACATCATTGGCAGGCTATGAGAATGCTGCCTCAGCTCTCTCCTGACCTGTCCATCCAGTGGTTATTCCACAATCCATGAGGAGATGGAGAGTCCCAAATAGAACAGCTCCAAGGGAGATGACATCATTGTAGAAGGCTACAAGACTGGGCATATCAAAGAAACCCTGACATGACAGACACTCCAGTGTTGAGCAATGCACTCAAAGTTGCAACTATTTTGGGTCCAGGTTCTGAACAATTTTTACACTGGAGGCAGATGGTAGCTTCCCAAGGAGAGATCCAGATGTGTTCACAAGTTTTTCCCCCCTCTGGATTTGTGCATTTAACTATTTTTGTATTTTACTTAATCTCAACTGCCCTTTCCCCTGCCTCACCACTGTAATGTTCAGGGACTTTGCTCCCCATTCTGTTCCTACAAGCACACAGGGGGGCATGTGATTGGGCCTATTCAGCATTGGAACTCAATGACAACTTTCTAAGTATGTAGGGAGTCGGTATTGGCAATGGCCTTACCTGGTACTTTGTTCTGGGGTTGAGATTGTGAACACAGAAGGTATATGGCCTGTTCGGTGCATGAACACACAGGGTACACGGCCTGTTCAGTTTGTGAACACACAGGGTGCAAGGCCTGTTCTTCAGCGGAGAGCATGTTGTAAGCTGGGATGACAATGGAAGAACACCACTAGCTTCATGAGGCGGTCTGAAGCATATCCTCATAAGTATCAAATAGGAGGTTGGAGTGGAGGAGACTTGCTGTCCATCAGTTGCCAGAAAGAAGCTTGGAAGCACCTGGATGAACAGTGACCTCTCAGGTTTATATGGAGTGGCAGAATGAGGGGTGGACACACATTCCTAGCTCAGGAATCAAGCCCGACAAACACATGTCCCTGTGACCTTTATACCTGGAGGAAGCTATTTTGCTCTTTGCCAAGCCATGACAGTGACCTGTACGTTATCCTGGCCTCTTCAAACATTTCTTCCTTGGGTGGCCGATGCCCATTTTGTGACCAGGAATGCCAATGGTCCTAGTCCCCAAGCACTCTGATGGATGGAGCAACTACAACACTCTCCACTGTATCCTGGCCCATGGAGTGTCTTTGGGATATCTGCCTGTGAGGGATTGATACAGTTGGCTTAGCATTTGTGGATCTTTGTAAGCAAACCCTAACCCTCATAAATACAATCTCACCCTGCAGGGAACATTTCCTTTTGCACTGTGCTTCTCCCCTACTCTCTCTCTCTCTCTCTCTCTCTCTCTCTCTCTCTCTCTCACACACACACACACACACACACACACACACACACACACACACAC
>CAJQZJ010032798.1:2290761-2308107 GCA_907164525.1 Lophiomys imhausi
ACACACACACACACACACACACACACACACACACACACACCTTGTCTCTGTTTTCCTGACTTCAAAAGAAGCAATTAGTGTGCTCAGGATACACCCACCTCCTTTCCCCCTTCCCTTTGGCTCATCTTCTCAAAGGGAGTGAGAGTGCCCTCCTTTCTTCATGGGAGGAAGTACGCGAGCTGGTTTATCTCAGCCTCTGGGATGTTTGTAAGACATCAGCAGCATAGGGTGCCAGATCCTCCCCAGTCCTCAACAAGTGCTCCATCCTCATTAAAAACAGGGTGGCCCTTGAGAGCCTCTACCACACACGCTGTTCTTACCTCTGCCCTAGGACAGACAGAGCCCAAAGCCTCTGCTTCCAGGCAGGCCCCGTGACTGCTGAGCGAGTGTGGAGATGAAATCCAGTTGCTCACTTCTGGAAGAGTAATTGCTGCTACTGACACCATACTGCAAAGTCTCAAATTGGAAATGAGAGACAAGCATTGTGAGTGACAGTTATAGCCCCACAGAGTACAGTGGTCAGTACCAGCTTTTTCACATTATATGTCATAGTAAATGCCAATTTTAGAAAGATAGCATGTGAGAAGTCAGACTCAATACCCCAGGCCGTAAGACTGCAAAGGAACAGGAGGGAATCACCATCGCAAAGGTAGAGTGGAACAGAGTTCGAGGTCACCCATCAGCTGGGTCACCCAAACACTCTCCTTCTGTCCTCTCAGGAACATATCAGGACATTGGGACAAAGATTTTTTTTTTTTTTTTAATATCAGAGTTAAGGAAAGTTAAGTTGCCTGTTAATTCTAAACTTGGAATAGAGCTGGTTGGGGAGGACTTGTTGAGTCCTACACTGGTTTTCAGCATCTCTAAGGTGGGTTCTCAAAGCCTACACAGACCATGGCAGTAAGTGGCTTACCCGGCAACAGGAAAGCTGGCCACAGGCTGTATGTTAACTTCGAGAGAGAAAACCACAGAGGAATCCAGCTGAGCTTGTCAGAGAAGTGACCAGAGGAACCATTGTCCAGTCCTTGGCTTAGTTGACATAAAAAGCTGAGCTTCCCATGAGTAGAATGAACTCATGTCAGCATCTACACTCAAAGCTTCTATCTACTGATTTCCCTTAGTCATAAGCCAGGAAGAGCTTAAAGACACACACAGAAGACCAAGTATTTCTGTATTTATCCCTGTCTGCTTTAAAAAAAAAAAGTGGTTGGAGAGGTCTATCAACATCTTAGGCAAAAAATAGTATTGAATTTCAGTTATAATAATCTAAACCATATATTTAAGCTCCTTCTCCAAGGTCATGTTCTTAATCTAAGGAGGGGTTGGTAGTGTTCCCATGACAGGTGGGAAACAAAGGTTTCTTTGCATGGATCCAAAGGAAGTGTGTCCTTAGAAGCAGGTCATTCCTTTCTCCTGGAGTTAAATAGCACTTGATTTCAAGATTCGCCAACTGTTAATCATACCAACAGGCCCAGGATATTAAATTACTTGTCCAGAGTTCTGTCTGTGGTTAGTGAAAGTATGTCTGCTATCAAAGTCAGTGTCCCACTTCTAGTCATTGTAATAGCTGTGCGAAGAGTTCATAGTTTCTGCACTAAAGACAAAGGCCATGGAGAAAGGAACATCCTGGTAATGTCTTAGGAACCTTGGCTATTGAATTTGAATTCTAAGTCAAAATAGAGCATACAGGTCTTTCCTTCCATTGCATGAAGTTCAGTCTTAATGAATTACTAGTGAAGCAGGTGGGTGAATTGTCTCAGAAGGAGAAGGCCCAATGGAAGTAGGGAAACAGCTCAAGTTGAGAGCAGCTGGTGGGCCACACGGTTTCTGCTACAAGTACTTAACTTGGTATTCCTAGAGAGCAGTGTCTTGGAGAAAGTCCACACCACAGCTTTATGACCTCTGGTTTATATGATGATACCTAGACAACACTCTAGTTTCCTTACAAATACAGTGACATGAACTCACCCATACATACATGCACACATGTGGTCATTTCCAGGGGAATTTAAAGGAACAGGAAGGAGAAAAAGGGCTTGTTCCAGTGTTGAAGCACTCTCTTACTTCAAACAAAATTATTTTCTTCCCTCCACATACAAGATGACCATGTGCCACACAAACATCAGCCCCTTCTAAAACCCAAATGTCCACACAGATAACACAAAGGCCTCAGCCATAGCAGATGTTTGTTCTCAGACACATCTGGTCCTGTGTCCACACACATAAGAGCACTTAGGATTCAATCTGAGTTGGCGACCACATTTGGTATTTCATCCAGCTCATAAAAACAGTCCCACCTGTGCCCACAAAGTCCTCAGGTGTCTCAGGGTCACATATTTCCACTTAACCACCATTCTTCCATACACAGAAGCTTGAATGTAAACACTAGGCAGAAGATTGCTCTAGACACTGCACCAATATTTCTTTCACATGTCTCCCCTGTCACTGGGGGGCTTTTGCATGTATTCAAGAAGCACAGCTTTTCCACTTTGCCCTTCGGGCATTGGGCAGAGATACTGGCATGGAGTCTCTTCTCTTTGGGACTCTCTAGGTCAGGAGGAAACACAAAAGACAGAGTCATGGTGGTTTCCATTCTGAAACTCACAGGGATATTTCCCTCAGTCTCCTTTCCATACTAGACATGTAAAATCCAATATTCTGAAAGAACATACATGCTTGAGTAGTGTGGTGGCTTTGAAGGGAACCATGCCCATAGGTTAAGGCTGAGACTAGTGTGGAGTAGGGATATGGTATTTTCCTTGTAGGACTCATCCAAAAAGATTGAGCACTGTTTTCCGAGTCACAGTTGTTGGCTCCCAAGTGCCGTGGCAGGTATATGTTAAGGTAGCTCTTGATAATCCCTATGGTCCCACACGGACAGTCTCACTGCAGCCTACAGGGAAGGCAGGCTGAGTGATGGAAATGCCTAGTTGTCAAGTGAAATAAGGCATTGCAGTAAAGAAGTGACCTAGTTTCTTAGTTCTTTGATCCTTGATTACAAAGCCTGAACTACGCACACAGCCAAATGGGTATGAAATCTCACCATTTTGCATCATGTAAAACAGTTTTAGCTGTAAGCCCCTTGTGTGTGTTAACACCTGTAGTCCTCCCAGCCACCTTGTGAAGTTAAGTAGTACAACCTGAGGCCCAAGGAATTAGGTAGCTTGCTCTAGAAGGAGAAAAAGTTCTCTATTGTGAGGACAGAATGGCTGTTGGCTTGGGAATTTTTTTTTTTTAAACACAGGTTCTGGACAAGTTTGCTCAGGAAAATCAGCCTGTGCCTCTCCCTGAATGAAGACTGGGCATTCATTCCCACTCTCAACACCAGCCCATTCTGACCATGAATATGCCTTTCAACAGTGTACAGCTCCTCTTTTTCTGACCTTACTATCCATAGCTGTGTCCCTGGTGGCTTAGCCTGGGGACACAGTCTAGCAAGAACATACCCAGGCTTGACTGCCAGCATGGACCTGCTGACTGCTGTTCGGGAAGGCTTGTGAGAACTGGGAACTGGCCCACCCCACCTACCACCTCAGCTGAGGCTCAGCCAGAGGGAAGGCATGACGTATTCGACTGGAGTGTAATGGGAACTCTTTCTGAGGTTGTCCTGTTTTGTATGGGATGACCTTCTCGTATTGGAACTCGTATCATTCTCTCAACGAGTGGAGTTTAGGAAATGACCCTTTGGCCGTGTGCCAAGGACCAGGCTGGGCCTGTGGGGAATGGGCACTGGGGCACTCCAGGGCTTGCCAGTTGTGTGTAGTGCTCATACAGAACTTCACCTCTCCGAGACTCCATTTCTTTCTCTTTAAAAGAGAATCAGGAAAAGCATTCCATAGGCTGTCACAAGCATATGGTGTGAGATTACAGGCTAATCCTGACAGCCTTAAGCCCTGTTCTTAGCACTCTCTCTATGACTGTTATTTATTATTGAGGTTCAAAAACGGTAGGCCACTTCAGGTTGAGAGGCAAGGGGAGGGACTTGTGAGCTCTGGTAGTCATGAAATAACTAGCTAGAGATGGAGGGACAGAGTTGATAGGTGGGACAGTATGTGTTCCTGCAAACTCTGAAGGGCCAAGCTCATAACTCGATCCTACAGACTCCCTGCCTTAATTGTCAGGAAGAAGCATATCAGATAGAGAGCTCCATGGACCTGTGGGTTACAGAGATCACAGCCTGCAAAGAGCCTAAGCCACTGAATGATCACATGGACAAGAGCCCACCTCCATAACCCTCAGAAGTTAGATAAAAAATGAACACTTTTCTTGTGAAGCATTGGGCAGTTGTGGTCATTTGCTGGAAACAGTTGCCTTGCCCTGACCAATGCACATTAGTATATAGAGGCACCAATAGCCAAACAGGGCTGTTGTAATAAGTCAGGTGCAAAATGAAAAGCTCAGACTAATTTGGTAATGGTTGATGTGAGAATGAGTGAAAAGTATTCTCTTGGGCACATAAACTAGTGGCTAATTAGATGAGGGCTGTATATGTGTGTGTGTGTGTGTGTGTGTGTGTGTGTGTGTGTGTGTGTGTGCGTGTGCGTGTGTGTGTGTGTGTGTGTGTGTGTGTGTGTGTAGGAAGGGCTGGAATGTGACAAATGGAAATACATTTTAAGCATCCCTTTATAAAATTGGTCTAGTGATTAAGAAAGTGATGGTACCACTGTCATGAACTAAGATGTCAGAAGGTAAAGCCGGCCTGGGAAAAGAGGAAACTTGTTTAATTTGTGATTTGTGGTGCATTTGAGGGGATCTTGTAAAGGGTGTGTCTAGACAAGAGTTCCTGAGACTCAGCCTGATGATTCCTCTTCTAAGCCCTCCATTCTTGATGAGGCGAGAGGTTGAGGATTGTATATTAATAGCACATGTGATTGAGAACTACTGGGTTAGAGTAAAATTGGGGATGTGGTTGGGTCAGAACAGATTGGCTTCTGGAAGAGCTGTGTGTCTATAACCAGGGAATGGTAGTTCTGCAGAACTCAGCATTGTGCAAGTTTTCAGAGGTTAGCCACTCGGCACAAACCCTTAGAATGGTGTCTCTAGGAAGTTAGGCTCCTCTCAAACCCTAAAGAGGCCTGCACTCTCTGAGGTATGTGGATTTCCTTCAGCAGCTGAGCCCAGAACAAAGTTTTCCAAATGGACCCAGCAACTCTCCCAGACTACAGCCGGCAGCTTAGTTTCGGGGGGATTCTCTTTTCATTTCCTATGTTTTATGATTTTTTTTTCTTCTGGTTTTCAAAAGACATTTTTACAAGGTAGTATCTTAGATTGCTCTGCCTGTTCTCTGAGAAAAGATAAATATTTTCAATGTGTTTTCTGAGGCATATGCTCCCATTGAGAAAATGTATCCCTTATGGACTTTGCTATTTTGACCACATTACCTGAGTAGATCAGAGGAAATTTGACAAACAGGGCCCTGGATGTCCAGGAAGGCTCCCTTATTTCCAGGAGAGCTGGGGGTTGGGGCCACTGGGGGTACACCTTTGCATTTCCCAAAGGGATGTAGCAGGGACTGAAGGGAGTCTAGTATACAGGTTCATCAATGAGAAGCCGGAGAAAGTGACCTTGCTCTTGGTTCCCCACCCTAGGGTCCCACTTAACAGTAGAGATGAGAGACTGGAGACCAGGTTCAGAATTCTACAGAGGCTCTGGGACCACCCCAGGGAAGCTTGCACAATCGAACTCTCCTGCAGCTCACCACAGCTGCTTTCTCCCTAAAAGACATTCCTGAAGAGGTTTCACTGGATGCAGAGTGACCTACCCCTCCTAGCTTGACTAAGAATTTTCTGGTTTTAATGCTGAAACTCTTGCATCCTGGGACTGTTCAGTCTTGGAGAACCCAGGGAGGTTATCTTCCTTGAAGGAATGGGCCTGAGGGGGAACTCTTGTACCCTGAGGAAAATGAGGAAGGCCTAAGGCTCCCAATCCATTCACAACACCCTGGATACTAGACATTTAGCCTTTTCGTCTTTGAGAAACCCGGTATTATATATTGTACCCAGAATTCCAGTTTCAGGCTTTTATTAGCTAGGTGACTTCAGATAAGTTCTTTCAGCTATCTTCATGTCAGCTCTCTCATCTTTGATCGTGGGTAATTCTTCTTCCTTTCTCACTCCGGCATGGACTGACTGAGATGAATGCATATGAAATATTTGGCACATAGGCCGCCACAGTGTAGACAGTAAGTGATGGTTATTACTGTAATTAGTACTTGGTTCCCTAAGCCCTGAATTAATGGGTGGTAGTGGCTAAGAATCTTGATCTTATAAGCCAGCATCTCAGCTAACAAGCCGGGACAGCATCAGATCTCATCTTACCTGAATTACCTGGAGCCTCTGCTCAGTTGATAAAGCTGGCCTGAAAATGTCATGAAATACTGTCTACTTGATTTTGAGACTCCACTGTCTTTGCTTTCTTCTTTTCTCACTTTCCTTTAATAGACCTTCTTAAATTTCTAATCTCTGCTTCTTGTGGATCTTAGGTTTTAGTTCTTGGAATTCCTTGTATTTGCCCAACCGTGATCCTGACCCACCAATCTGTATCAAGAGTTTAAATATTATCTTACCTGAACACTTCCGAAGTTTCTCCTGTTCCCTACCTATAATTTTATTTGTAGCTTCGCACAACATATTTATTTGCCCATCAATATGTGAATCCTTGGTTCATGTCTTTGCAGCATCCAGACTTGTCCTTTCCTTCCCTCTGAGAAAAAGAAATGATTCCCTGGCCATTAATTTCTTGAATACTGCACTTCCTTTCCTGAAGGCCAGTTCACCCTTGAGTCCTTGCTATGAGACCATGTCATGGACAGGTTTGTCTCAGACATAAGTTCTCGGGGTGGGGCATCCTTGCCGTCTTTTCTTGAAGCACAAAGGACTGAGCCAAGAAGAAACACTTTCCTCTCATAATGTAGCTAGGGCCAGAAACATTATAGTTACTGTAATCATGTCCGGGGACATTACCATTCTTTGTTTATCTGCACTGTATTTGTATTTTACAGTCTTGTAAGGATTATGGTGGGATGGTGAAATTATCCAACTGACTTTTAAACTACTACGTAAGGGTATAATCTACATAGTGGCCTTGCACACAATATATCACCCCCTTTGTCATCATTGTCATTTCATAGGTTTGAGCAGCAATAGAAATAGTAAATGTTGATTCTTGAGGTTAATTGTAATATTTGAAGAATACCAACTGGTGATACATAATCATTAGTTTAACTTGCCATGTAACTTGGATGGGTTGTTTGTCCATCGATATAATTTTTAAAATTAGTTTCTAGAATAAAGAAGTCATACTTTTCTACTACCAAGAACATTTCAAATTCTTAAATTCTGTTGTCTGGAGAAATCTTTGGTCATCTGGCAGTTCATAGATTTACCTGATTTCTCATGTTGTTACCTGAAATTTTGTTTTGTTTTGTTTGTTTTCGGGAGAAAGCTGTGTATGATTTCTGGGCATATACACTAATATTCACGTAGGTGTGTCTATGGAAGGTGAAGGTTACAAGATTAAAGAATCAAAGACTTACTGTGACTTTCAGATACAATTTGACCAACTTTCTTTCTTCAGAAAAAAAAAAAACTACATTCAAGATTATCTAAACAGATGAAGTATGATTGCATTTTGAATTCACAACTCTTACCATTTTTGGTTTGTTTTGAGAAATTCCTTTGCAAGGTTAAACTAAATCTTTCATGTAATCCTTCAGCCCCGGTCTTATTCTCCAAGGGTTATTCTCCTTGGAAATGGATGGACAGGACAAATGTGTGAAGAAACTTAACAATGCAAATTTACACCGAGTCTATAAGAAAAATCTGATAGAAAGGAATGGGGGGCATATTACAAAAATGAAATCAGAAGGCATCTTCTTACTTATAAACAGAAAAGGAAAAAGTGAGATGTAAAAAGTTTACTTACTTACCTACTTTATCTGCATACTAACTAACTTGCCTGTCATCTGTCTATCCACCTATGGATCTACTAAAGCCTGAAAAACAAATAGTAGCACTCCTCTGGTGTGTCTGCCGAGCTGTTGTGTTAGTGATTCTGTCCTCTGAGGCAAAGAGATGCCAGAAGCAGTCATGCACGCTAATACTAGACACACCAGCAAACAAAAACTCACATGCAAGTGTGAATTTGAGGGCCATTTAACACTGTAAATTTTCCCCTTGTATAACAATTATGGAAACATGTATGATAATTGACAATGCAGTGTACAGTGTGAATGTGGACAGTGCTCACTCGGCCTCATAATTCCTCTTTTTATGGCTGATGGTGAGCCTGTCCAGAGAATGTCACACCAGCCCTTACTCAGGGACAGTTTTTGTAATTGAATATTGTCTAAAATTCACCACAGGTGTATTCATATGGACTGAAACAATATTTGTTCACTGTGTCGAGAACTTTAGTTTTGGATTTCAAATGCATACTGATTTGTTTGCTTGGCAGGTTAATTGGTTTCTTATTCTATTTTTGTCTTTTATTTGATTTTTACTTTCCCCATTCAGTTATTTTTGTCTTGGGTAGTTGAGGCATATTAAACCCACAAAGGGATTCTTTGGCCTATGTTGAGCTTCTTAGCACTCATGGGAACATAGAAGAGTGTTTAAAATAGGTATGTTTTTGAGGGTCTGTTTGTTTTTATTTTATGTATATCAGAATTTACCTGCATGTATGCATGTGTATATGTATGCATGTGTGTGTGTGTGTGTGTGTGGTGTGTGTGTCTAGTGTCACTGTTAACCAAATTCACTGGAACTGGAGCTACAGATGGTGAGGAGCCTCCAAGGGGAGCTGGGAATGGAACCAGAGTTCTTACAAGATCAGTAGCATTCTTAAATGGTGAGCCATCTCTCCAGCACCCAAAAGATGAACTTTTTAAAACCTAAATTAATACAAGCTAAACTTTCCAGGAATCTAATCTCTTCTTAGTACCTTGTGTCCCAAATATTGCTGGTTCTTCAGGGAATCTATGAGAGAAGAATAAGGCTAGCTATGGCAGACTACTTATCTGGGGTTAGAGGGGTGGCTCCTATGGATCCATTGATCACTTGAATATTAGCTTCCTCATCTGAAAAAACAAACACATGGATGCTGCCATAGTTATGAGCAGGCCATGAATGGGCAGAACACTTTACAAAGCACCTGGCATATTAGAAAGAATCTGAAAATTGAAGCTGAAGACTAGTTGTGCAGACAGCCAAGTGCACTGAATTCACAGAATAAAGCCATTGCATTTTCACCTCACCCTATGAGGACAAACTTCAAGTCTATGACATAGATTTTACCCCTCAGTGGCAGGATGGTCCTAGATGAGCCCTTGATTTCAAGAGCACATATCCTACCTTGCCATGTAGCTGCTCTATACAATTAAAATGAACAACTGTGTAAAAATTTCATGCATGCTCTCCATACAACGATCTAGAGATTGGACATCATGTCTTGCCTTGTTTCACTCTTTGCTTCTAATAAAACAATTCTGTATACTAGGTAAATTATAACGAAAGAAGGTTATATGGCTGTGGTTCTGGAAACTTAGAGCCAAAAGTATACATCTAGTAATGACCTTCTTGTTGGCATGTTCCAATGGTATGCAAAGGGAGTACCACATGTCTTTCCTTGTCACTTTCCTCTTCTTGTAAAGCCAACATGGTGGGGTTGGGGGAATCTACCCTAATGATGTTATCTGATCCCATCCCCAAAATCTACCTTTAAATATGATAGCTAAAATTCTACCTTCCTTATATCTCATAGCAGGAACTAAATTTCAACAGAGAGAGCTCCTGGACACACAGTCAAACCACCTTGAAGCCACAGTATAATTCATTTCTTTAAAAAAAATCTTCCAATGATAGAGTGTGAGCGCTGGAGAACACGGGCAAACAAAGGGACACAGTGCTTGGAATTTGAATTTCAGCTCACAGTGATAGGAGGTCAGGTGACTAAGGTACAGATTGACCATTCGAGTCCAAATTCGCCCGAGGTCTCCACCTTTGTCCTGGGACTGTCCCAACACCACAATCTTATGAACTGAGAAGTTCTTTAAAGATTGATTTTACAGAGAAGGGAAAAACAAGTAGTCAGGCATGTGAGGGAGGAAAAAAGAGAAATAGAATGTTGTGATTATTAGATTTCAAAATGATTTTAGTGTCTACTAAATTAAAACTACAACTGGATTTGAACAAATTTCTTTTTCATCGAAAATTTCTTGATAAATAGTTAATTTGGTGGTCTGAGAAATCTTCAAAGGCATGTCATTAGCAAGCTTGGGCTTGCCCAGGGACACATAAGGATACAGTGGCATTTCCTCTGCATTCAGTGTTTTTCTTTTCTATCTTAGTTTGTGCTTTGGTTTATTTTTTCTGTTTGTATAACCTCTCAAATCCAGCCATCGCTCTTCCCTTCATCATCAATCTTGTTTCCCCTCTACCCATACAGATCTTCAGTTCTCTGTTTGTACAATAAGGTCTCATGGGTTGTAGAAGGTGGGGTATGGCAGGGAAACACTATTCGATTATAACATGTTATAGATTGTCATAGCTGTAATGACATTAGCCAGCTAACTCCAAAGAAAAACCTTTGTGATGCCACATAACAGGTTGCCACAGGCTTGACAAACCTTTGTGAAATAAACAAGAGAAAGAGGCTGAAAATACAACATATCTCTGTCCCCCACCCCCGAGAGCCCAGTACTACCCATGGCCATTCCTTTCCTGCTTATTAGCCCCTGAAGGGCATTTTCAATATAAAATATAGATAAAGTCTTCCCAAATCAGAAAGGTCTCCAAGTCTCCAATTTAATTGGAATGGAAAATGTAACTAATTGGCATGAAAATTTGATTTGTGGAAGAAACCTCCTTTTTGTTGGAAACACAACAGTGTGTCTGGGAATACAAGCCCAGTCCTTCAAAAATCATCTGTGTGCGCCACCGAGGAATCAATTAAAGTTGATCTGGTATATCTGCATTTGACAAATATAAAGAAATCTCTGATTAGGCAGAGGGGAAAAAAAAGAAGCATTCCCTTTCTTGCTCTCTCTTCCTCTCTCTTTCCTCTGCCTCTTCCTTTCTTCTCTTCATTTCCTTTTAAAGGCAGTAGGTGTCAGAAGGGGGTGGGTAGTGATATGCAAAACACGGCCTCCATAACCAAAGTAGCCTGCAAAATTAGGTGTCAGCATGCAAAGCTTATTGATGTATGAATGCGGAAAATGAAAGGCGGCAGTAGACAGCCGGGGCTAAAGGTGAGACGGGCACAGCGCGAGCAGCTGTAGATCCACGTCAAGGTGCTGCTATATGAGCTCGGGTTTTTTTTCTGGAGGGCCACAGCCTAACAAGGTAAGCCTGGCCATGAAATGATGGAACAATACAATATAGGCACACACAGTGTGAATACCAAATAAATTGACATGGTGTCTCTCCACCCCCCTCCTCCCACTCTCCCTCCCCCCATTCAAAGTATGCCTGTGTGTTCATTAATAAATTCATATTCTGAGTTTTCAATAAAAGAAGAAAATGCAGTGTAAACTGGAGTTACTTAGTGACACCCAGCTCATTGCTTTTTATTGTTGCTTGCAGCTACGAAGCCTTCACAGTGCACTAGTAGAATTTATTACTGTCTGTCTCTGTGGCAAGTTGGCGAAGTGCGCCTTTTGAAGAAAATTGACCCACACTTCATGAATATGATGAAAAATGCCAATAATACTACAAAGACGAAGCTCTTGACATTATTCTGCAAAGAGCTAAAAGACAGTAATGAAAGTATTGCAATTACAAATGATTACCTCCTCTCTAGCCAATCGCAGGCAGGCTCTCTCCTTTTTTTTTTTCTTTCTTTTTTTTTTTTTTTTTTAGATACTCTGGATTGCCCCTGGTGCTGTTTCACACAGCATGATGGGGCATGGAATGGGTGAGAAGGCTTCAGCTGACTTTTCAAAGAAAAGAAAGCAGGCAAGAGGCAAAAAGATGAAGGGTGGGAGGGAGAGACAAATAGGGTCCTGGGGAAAGGACGGTGTTGGTGGTGGTATGCAAGTTCTTAAAGCCAGGGGTCAGAGGGTCATGACCTTGTTGTGGCCTCTACCATCTGCAAACTGGAACCAAGAACACCCCATCTACTTCTTTGCTAAACCATTCACACCTGGCTGGGGTTCTCAGTCTGGCTTAAGGAAGATTCATTTAATCATCTTTATTTTATTATTTGTTATAAATTCTGTTTAGGTATCAGCAATTACTTATTAAAATAATATATCCACATCTAAGGCACTAGTATCTATACTGGAAAAAAAAAAAGCAAAACAAGAAGAGCCATGGGAGCAGATGCTATGGAACGCGGCTATCATCCCAGCACTTTGGAAACTGAGGCTTCAGGACGGTCCCAAGTAGTCCATCTGCACTGCATAGTAGACCCTGTCTTAACAAACTGATGGAAATTCAAAACAAATTAGCAAAACCAATAGGAAAAGAGATGCTCTAACTTTTGACTTTCACATACTTTAATGACAGAGGTACCTACTATTTTTTTGTGGTTTTGTGATGTAGGCCTCCTGTTGTGCTATGATCTCTGAGTTTCATTTCTGTGTGATACAAGCAGACGTGGTATCTGAAAGATATCTTTTTGACTTATGAATAACCCTGTCTGTTATTTTTCATTGTTCAATAGCCATGCATCTGTACAATGAATCTTAGTTGTCTTCATCCAATCCTCTGCTTCATTCTCATCGCTCTCCCAACTGCACACTTCTCAACAGGCCCTTTACTAGTCTGTCCTTTTTTGTACAGGGTCTATCGAGCTTTGTTAGTTACTTGATCAAATGTAGGAGGTGGGGTATTTAAGAGTAACGACAAGATGTCTGTAGCTACACCAGTGGAGAAAACGACAGGTAGTCTCTCCTGCAAGCACTAATTACAGTACTCTTTCTGCAAGTGTGGTGCAGTGCCTCATGGGTCCCTCTCTCGTGTGCAGTGGAATGTTGACAGGTCCCATGCAGCTGTGGTTGCCTGCACAAGACTTGTACAAGATTGAGCCCTTCAACCCATATTCTCTTATTAATTAATTATTAATTAAGTTATTTGTTGGAGAATGGCATGTTCCACCGTTTTCTGATGCTGATTTCAGTGCACTGAGATCTGGTTAGCACCCTATTTAAGGCATTCTCTGATTGGCTTCAATAAAAGTCTGATAGCCAACTAGCTGGGCAGAGAGAGAAGTGGAAAGTAGGAGTTCCTGGGAGGGAGAAAGGAACTCTGGGAAGAAGAAAGAGGAAATTCTTTTCACCAGGAGACAGACCTGATTATGAGCCTGGAAGATATATCTATCCAGGTGGCTGGATGGGGCTAGGTGGTCAGGTTAACTTAGATGAGTTAGTCGGGAGTAAGCCCAGATAAAGGCCTGAGCTTTAAAATATTAAAGGGTGTTTCTGTCTTTATTTTTATGGCTAAAAGGCCCATAGATCAACAATAATTATTTATTTACTTTACAACCGATTGGAGCTACTACTCTCCTCTCTGTCCTTCCCTCTCAATACCCCCATTCACCCCTCTTCCCTTCTCAGAAAAGGAGAGGCCTCCTATGGATATCAACCAGCCTTGGCATATCCAGTTGCAGTAGGACTAGGTGCATCTTCCACTATTGAAGCTAGACAAAGTAGCACGGTTAGGAGAAAGGGATCCAAAGGCAGGCAACAGAGTCAGAGACATGCTCCTGCTTTAGGAGTCCCACATGAAGACCCAGCTACACAACTGTTATATATGTGCAGAGGGTCTAGGTCCACCCCATGAATGCTCTCTGGTTAGTAGTTCTCTATGACTCCCTATGGACCCAGGTTAGTAGATTCTGTAGGTTTTTCTCGTGGTGTCCTTGACCCCTCTTGTTGGGGGTTTGGTCTGGTGCTCCTGTGTATTCAAATGCTAAACATTGGACCCCAAGATCTGGTTGCAGTACAGATGAGCACATCCTCACTTACTCCAAAGTGATATTGTGTAAACCTTGCCCCCAATGATCTCTCATTGGTTAATAAAAGTTGCTGACAGCCTATAGCTGGGCAGAAGAGAGGTAGGTGGAGCTGAGGTTCCTGGGCCTGGGCTCTCAGAGGGATGATGAGACAGGAGAGAGGGACAGAGAGAGATGGAGAGGAAGAGGAAGGAGCTTGTCATTAGAAGGGATGAACCAGGAGCATGTGGCCAAGAGGATCTTGCCATGAGGCCTGGCCTGATGGAGCAGAAGCTGCTTGTGAGTCATTAGATTGGCAAGTGATGGGCATTTATGTGAGTTTTAAAGGTAGTAGGATTAGTATAGCTCAGAACCTGCCCAGCATAGGGCCTACAGCTTATTAATAAAATATAGTTTGTCTGTGTCATTTACTTGGGAACTAATAGGTCTAAAGGGGCATAGCAAACCCCAGGAAAATAATTATAACAACCCTCTGGATCCTTAATCCTTTCTCCCTCTCTTCCACAGGATTTCCTCAAGCTCTGCCTAATATTTCGCTGTGGGTCTCTGCATCTTTTTCCATCAGTTGCTGAGTGGAGTCTCTCTTATTACAATTATGCTAGGCTTCTGTCTGCAAGTATAGTAGAATATCACTAATGGTATTGGGGGTGGGCTCCCTCCCACAGCATGAGTCTCAAGCTCGGCCAGTCATTACCAACCCCTATTCTTAAAAAGAGTTGATGCTCATCTTATGTAACATGACTGTATTAAGTTGTGCTTCTCTTATGGTGGAGGCTGTTAAAAATTCAGGAAGCTTGTGAAAAATTTTGAAGTCATACATGGAATCAGGGAAGAGACTTGAAAAGGACACAGTGACATTTGAAGAAATTGTCCTGAAGTTGGGCATAGGAGACAAAGACATATACAGTGGCATCTATATTTGCTGTTGGGTGGTCCTCTTGCCTCAGGATCCAAATAGTCAATGTATATTTACAATGCTTATGAACATTAGGCCAAATCTCCTCTCTTCTGTCATTGTTTAATTACTTGACATATGAGTTGATTTGGGCTCTCACCAAGCTAGGCTATTCTAAAGTTTCAATGGTTAAGCACTCTAGAAATGTGTTCCTTAACTCATAAAACAATCTTGAATGAGTAGTGCTGGTTTTTAGAAAGCTTTCAGTCATGAGAGATTAAACTTCAGTCTTATGATTTTGTCATTTCTTAAGGGTTTGGAGTCCTCTTTAGTAAGCCATTAACCAGGAAAAGTAAGTTTTAAAATAACCAAGAATAGAATTGCATATATTCCAATGAAAAGACTCTCCCAGTTCTATCTGGTGATAGAGAGGATGGTTCACACTGGACACCGGCTTCCTCATGAGAAATCTGCACTCTTTCTGTCTGGAAGCATGCCTCAAGCAGTGGCAAGTACAGGGAGCTTTAAGTGTGATGTCCAGCTAGTCAGAGCTTCCCTTACTCTCTGCCATAGAGAAAATATCATGTCGGTTCATATTTCCCACAGCTGGCCAGCAAAGTCCAGGAGCTGGCCAGCAAAGTCCAGCAGTGAGCAGAAGGAGGGACACAGTCATGTGGAGGACAACAGTGAGTGCATGCCAGCCTACTGATTGTATCACAGAAAGAAGAAAATACCAAGATGTGAGACTTGGGAATGAGCCCAAGTCTTTCTGAATGTCTAGGTCTCATGTTCGTGAGAGTCAGAGTGAGTGGTGTGTCCCTGTAATCCTGATAGAGCTACTTATGAGAGGACATCCTTTCCTAGCATGGCCAAAGGTTGGAGATGCTATTGATAGGGAACAGAGAATGTTGGAGGGGACATCGAGGACATCACAGCCTTCCCTCTGTGCTTGCTCTTGGAGGATCATCCTCTACCACCATCACAAAGTCTCGATCTACACAGAGCAGTGTGATCTAATGTGTATGTATCACTTGTCCCTTCTTTGCCTATTCAGTAGTTTGTCTTGATGTCAAATAGAGGGAGAATTCTGAGAAAGAAGCTCACTCAGTGTGGGTCTGACCCCTCCTACATGCAGCAGAGACAAGAGTAAACTGCCTTCAACAAGGATGCTGGAATCATGGGTTCATTTTGATGTCAATCACCTCTACTCTGGCTCTTAGTCTTTTTGCCAACTTAATCTATGTGAACATTGTCACTTAGACATGGTGGAACTAGTACTGTGGTGCTCCCTTGGGTTCCTTGGCTCTACATTTCTTCAGCTTGGATTTCCTCTAATGTTCTGATTGGTTTTGCCAAAGGCTGACAATGTTTATGATTGGGCCAAATGGTCTACATTGTTTTCTAAGGAGTAGGGGTAGGTTTGAGGTCGGGGTGGGGGTGGGGGTTCTGTTTTATTGTGCTACAAGTACTACATTTCTTGGTAGAAATAAACACTATATTGTTGAAAGAATGTAGCAACTTGTTAGCAGGTTTGGGTGGAGGAAATTCTGTAGTTAAGTTAGTTTTCTTTTTTTCCTGCTTAGAATCACTTTGAGGGGAGGCTGGCCCCAGGAGCTCAGCAACTTGGTTATTCTTCCTTGTTACTTGGCCAAACACATTTGAATGGGATTGTATACATAGATTCTAATATCTTGGGCCATTTCCTTGCTGTCAGTACTGTGGTCTCTCCTCCACTTTTGCATTTGCTCTACACTAGATGACCACGATGACTTGGCTAATGCCTTTTAATATCTAAGCCTTGTACATCTAGTGGTTGGTTAATAACAGGGAAAAGCTCTGGTGACTCACCTTGACCTCGGGAGGAAAAAACATCCTTTTAATAATCTGGGAGTTTATTTGGATCGAAGGCATACTGCATGTTACACAATCTTCTTGGAGAGCATGCAGGTCATGGAGTGCCACCCTTGTTTTTTATGAAGTCAGCAAAGACGTATAGGGGCAACGCTCACTGCTTCTCTGAGAGCCTTCAAATTCATCTTTAATATGTAACCCACTAGCCGAGCAGAAACCCTCAGTGAGTTTAATGGGCTTTTCTCTGAGAACTTTTCTAAATGTCTAACCTTTGTTGCAATTAAAGTGAGGGGTACATTTTTTGAATGTTCTCAGAAAAAAAAGTACCCACCTATTTTTCAGGACTCAACCTACAGTCTCCAGAACCCTACAACTTTTAACTTCCTTCCTAATAGTAAATTGGGAGCAACTAGAGGACACAAATAAAGCATGGATCAGTAGTGGATGTGGATGCTTTAAGATGAGTTGTGCGAATGGTGGATGGTCTCTGAGTTCCTAGAAGTTCTCAATCAGGGCAGTTTTGGTCTCAAGGACACTACACAATATCTGGAGACATTTTGGTTGCACAATGGGAAGGAGGCATGGGAACTCCTGCTATATAGTAGGTTGGGGGCAAAGACACCGCTAACATGTTGCAATATACAAGACAC
>CAJQZJ010032798.1:2318107-2341330 GCA_907164525.1 Lophiomys imhausi
TAATAAATAAGAGTTAAATAAATAAATAATTTAAAAGTTCGGTTTCACATGCCCCACAACAGCACAGGAAGATGTCAGTAAAGCTGAGGCCAAAGAATTCCTTGCGCTCACATGCCCCACATGACACATATTCAAAATGCCTGCAAGATTACTGTTGATCTTCAGAAGATCCATTAAGTAATTGTTATTTAGACAGTTTTTATCCTGAAATTCAACCAAAGTGCCACCTGGAAGCCTTCCACATTTCCTTTGTTCCTATTCCATCTACCAACATCTCCCTCTCCTGTCTGGCCCCCATCTTACATCCCCTCCTCATTTTTCAATGCCTACGGGGGAAAATGATAGCATATTGAAAGAGAGAATGTGTAGAGTCAAAAGTACAGCTCTTTGTAGTTACTCATTTAATCACAGCCATATCTTTTCTGGACCATTCCTTCTAAAGATAAATATGTTTATGCTGCAAGTGCCGCCCTGCACAGCTTGGTAAGCCCTTTGGAGATGGCACTGAAGGTAAAGAAACACATTCGCAGGATGTTTACTCTAATGATGCTCTCAGAAGCATTTGGGAGTTTTTAACATATGCTTCCAGCATCTCTCTCTATCTTTCCATGGCTGCTAAATTGTAGAAAAGCTGTAAATAGAAATAATGGACCTAGTTTATTTTTAATTAGAAAGCTGCTGCTTAGAGCTGCAATCGTGACACCACCAAGCACGCCTTCCTCTCATTTGTAAGGAAAGAATAGAGAATTCCTAGGGGTTTGAATTTGAGCCAGGTTCCCTGAGCCGGTTAGTCTCTGGACCCCTGCAAATCCAATGACTTTCTGTGGCATGTAGCCATAGGCTGACTCTCTACACCACATAGTAATGTCTTTAGATAAAGCAGGAAATGCCACTGTCTCTACCAAGTTAGGAATAAATACTTTAAAGTGCTATTTTGTTTTCTCATTTTTTTCTTCTTATTTAATTATTAACCCCTATCTCTCCATTCAGTAAAATAAGGGGTCATATTTAAATTGTTTCTGCTTCTTGGGGATGTTTCTGCTAAGCCTTTAGGCTTGTGGATAGAAGCAGTTTTATTACTTACCATCTCTCAAGTAAACTGTACTCTGGAAATATAACACCTATGCTTAGATTATATTTCTGGGATTCTGGTTCTACTCCCTGACATTCCCCACCCCCCCAGTTGTAAGATGATTGAAAATGAGGACAAGTCTAGTATCCAATTATTTTAGAAATGTTTGAGTTATCAGGAATCTTTGTGATTGTGACCTAATACTTTTAAATAAAAGTGAAGAAATTGCCCAGTCATTGATGACAAACTTTAAATTTCTTGGTAGTGAAACAGAACAGCCACAAAAAGGCATACGTCTGGACCCACATGTTCTCTCAAATGCTGTGACTGATGGCATCTTCCTGCTTTGAAAAAGACACCTCTCTCTTCTTCTCTGATATTTGAATCCTCCTTCCTACAAAATATGTATTCCTACTCCTCAATAGAACAGTAAGCTTGAAGTCTAGAGATCGATGGGGAGAATGCTTATTGTTGGGTACTCATATTATAGATGAGATGACTAAGAAGAGGGTTTGATGCAACATGAGAACCAGCATGTTTAGTGAAGCCTAATTAGGCTTAATTGTAAATGCTCTGAGGAAAATGGGTTTAGGGAAAAGGCGATGTTAAGAGATGATTTAGAAGCATTTCAACATGGTGGCTCCACTGAGCTCTTGTGCTGTGACTAGCTGAGATGAGGTTGAATGTAAGTATAAAACGAACACCAGATTTCAAGAACTCAGCCTGAAAAGATGTAAAACATCAAATTAATAATGTTTTTTTTGTGTGTGTTTTTTTACAGAGGTCGTACTAACATTGTTATATTTTGGATGTCTTTCCTTATATATGTTGTAGCCTGAGTTTTATTTCTCTCCTTTTGCTTTTCAAATGTGGCTACTAGGACTCTTAAATATATCAAGATTGCATCACCAATTACCTGGGAAATTTCATCATTTTCATTTAAAAATATTAGGTCACAGTCATGAAGGGTCTTACTAATTCAAACCTTTCTAAAATGGTTGGATACTGGGCCGTATGCATCACAGCAATGAACTCTACAACAGTCTCATAGTGGCTACTTCCATTCTAAATATATGAGATTACCTCATCTACACAAATGTTTGTGATTTGCCTTGTTTTCTATGACCTCTGCTGCTTTAGACAATTGGGTAGGTGTGACCAGGTCCTGCAGAATGCACTCTTGCCTACCGGTTGCATCATGAGTAGGCTTGCTTAATGCTCACTATGCAACAGTTTCAAGATCCATGATTAATAACCTCCAGGATCAGATAGTTAAGAACAATTATGGCACTAAGGGGTCCCTGGATAAATGTTGTTACAACTTGGATCTAGTACTACATATAAAGATTTCTGTATATGTGAATTCCACTGAGGAGTATATTATTAACTTTCTTCAAATTCTCTGAAGGATCCCATCCCTGTCCAATGCTTTCAATGTACAACTCCAGCGACCATCATGGCTGTAAAGCTGGAGGGTTACAGGCATGGCCTGCAGATGGGTACCATGATGTAGTTTGTTCTAATCCCAATTGGGGAACACAGACCTGGAGTAGGTAGCCCTTTCCCCTTGTTCTTTAATACTTGGTGTCTTGATGCTGACTTCAGCATAGAGCTCACTTCCTATAGGATGGTACTTAATTTCGATTGTGTGGGAATTCTTCTTTAGTATTCTACACATCTATGTGCACTTCAGCCACAAACTCTACAACAATCTCAGAGTGTCATTTCTATTCTAAAGGGGCATACTTTTCCTGTATTAAGAAAAATTCTTTCCTTCTCTACCTTCATGGATGCAAATTCTACTCAATATTAAATTAAGTTATAAGGCAGCATAGAAAGAGTATATTTGCTTACTCCTTACAGAACAAATATATAAAATAATTAAAGGCCTCAAATATCAGCAATAAAATGATATAAAATATTATTTAAATAAAAGCAAATTATAACAAGAAAAAATGAGGTATATTAAACTATGACCAGTGAACATAAAGATAATTCATCAGTAAAAACATTTTACTTAAAATTTAATATCTTAGAGACTACTTTAAGTTCTCCTAACAGCCAGGTATGGTGGCACATACCTTTAATCCCAGCACTTGGGAGGTAGAGAAGCAGGTAGAACTCTGTGAGTTCAAGACAAATTTGATCTATATAGTGAGTTCCAGGATAGCCAAGACTACACAGAGACCTTCCCCCCTCAAAAAAAAAAAATCAATTTTGTTTATAGACTAATCATTTATTCTCAGTGTCTATTCCCACTAATACTCAACAAATAAATCTGAATAAAAACAAAGAACTTCTCTGTTGGTTCTGGTAGAGCAAATGGGTACTTTTATGTGGAAGTTGTGGGAAATCAATTGTGTCAATTCTTTGAAAGATAATTTTTGCTGTCTTGTCAAAAATAAAAATGAGTGACCCAGAGGTCAAATTTTTAGGAGTCTGTTCTACATAAAAAATTGAAGAAATGAACAAAAATACAGCTACAAGGTTTCATAGTGATACTTGAGGGTAGGCTGAGTAAAGTTTGAATTAGTACTGTCACATAGTCACCAAATAATGCATCAAAGTTTCCAATATAGACACCTTTTAAAAAGATGTCATTAATTGGAAAACACATACAGTGTAATGCATAGCTTAAAGTTACCCTTTAAACTTGGTTTCTGTGTATATATTGATATGTTCTATAGTTAACGTTGCATTATTGGCTCCTTGGGTACTTATTACATACTAAGATCCTATGTGTGTTTTTTCTCGTTTAGTTCTTGAAATAGTTCTAGAATACAGACATTTATTAGCTCTGTATTATGAAAATGCTAGATCGATAGAAGGTAAACAAGTGGAGATAGCTGAGCTGGGAGTGGAAGCCAGTCAGACTCTAGGCTGGTTGTCTTAAATTCTGTATGTATGTTGTGGGGTGGGTGGTGCATTCCTATGAAAACGAGTGTAGGTATGAAATCATATGAGTTGTCTGTGAACCCTTTGGAGGCTGGGATCAGCAGCAGAGAAGAAAGCACTCATATGGTTCTTAATCACATGGAATCATGTCAAGTTTTGAGTGACTTTCGTACTTTGCTTTTCTATATTTTCATATGATATCACTTTTCTGAACACTCAATTACAGACTGCTGGTTTGGAACACGCGGAATTTTTGTGACTGGTAGCATACCGGCCAGGCTGCTTTTGCAGTCTCAAGAGCCTCTTCGGTCTTGGTGCTTAGTATGGGCCAGCACTTGTCTGATCTTCATCCTCTTGCCAACTGTGTAGCTTCAGCCATGTCCTCTCCCTGCACTACCGGAAGTCCCCGGAAGGCACCCAAGTGGGGTCTGACTGCATTCCACAAAGGGTGGCAGAGTAGCAGGTGCCAAGGCTGACCTTTTCACCTGTGTTCTCACAGGTGGACTCCTGGAACCTCTCCGTGACACCATGCATTCTATCTACTTTGACCTCAGGGTGAAGCAGGGACACCTGACAAATTCTATTCAATTTTCTTGGAACAAGTTTGGAGAAAAATAAGAAAAGTAAATTATTTGAGAATTTATCAGCCTCTTGTGAAGATAATCAGAAAAATGAGCAGGGAGAATCATTAAAAGGCAAACTCCATTAAAAGGCCTTCACCAGGTGTCACTCATTGAGGAGGTCATCAACAAAGGAATCTGCATAAATATACCAAATACTATAGCTCCCACTGATGTCTACAATAATCCTGCATAGGGAAAGGACAAAGTTCAGAGGACTCATGCATTGTTCAATATAACTTGAAAATCACCCACCGCATAGTAATAATCACTTAGGGATAATGTTTCAAAAAGAATGGGATTTACTTGGTTACTCATGTGCTCATGTGTTGTTTTGTCTTTATCCTTAGAGATAAGAGATTGGTAACTTACCTTGCAGCAGTCACAGGTCCAAAGTTATCAGTTGGATGCTCTGGAAACATAGGGTAGTTATTTCTTTACAAAAGATTGTGTTGAGTTAAAAGCACAAGCTGTGTGTAAAGCCCTCATCAACAGTCTGACCAGTAGTAGCCAAAGGCATGACTGACCTCTGTGGCCTGCTGGGGCCTGCTGGGGCCTGCTAGGGGCTGCTGGAGCCTGCTGGGTCTAGCTTACCCCCTGAAATGCTCAGATGGCTTTCATCAAATGGGTGAAAGGATCATCTTTGCAGTGTTCTTTCTTGTTCCTATGCATTCTGATGGATTTCAATTTATTGTAATTATCTTGCTTCACAGAACAGATCCCCCAGCAGAGTAGGGAGTAAGGCCTTCCAGAGGTTTTATTTCAAACCCAAGGTTACTGAGGGCAAGTCTTCCTCAATATTTAGTCAGGTGGAAGGAGTTTCCATGTTATGGGCTCTTAACCGGTACTTTGCTAGAAAGACATAGAGACTTTGTGACCTCTATTCAAAAGGGAAATAAAAAGGCATGTAGGTGAAGGATAAACAGGACTGACGTAATTCTTGCTTTTGAAGATCTGTACATTCTCCAAAGTGGGCCAAGAGTCCTCAGGAGCTATTTTAAATGGGCTGGTTTCTCACATCCAAAAAATCTATAGCACATGTCATTCATTTGTTGATGAAGAACACTGATACGTAAGTTAGAAGCAGAGGAGGATTAAGAGAAAAAGAGGTAAGGAGAATTAGGAAGAGAGTGATGACAATGATGGTGTTGGCCACTTTAGTGACAGCCCATCACTGGAGGGGCTTAAGTATTTCCTGAGCAGGTGCAGAGATTAAAGCAACCAGTCCACTGTCATCCTGTTCCTGTCACTTCCAAATCTATAACATTTTGTAAGGGATAATTGTGGAATGTCACAGAAAAAGGGGGATAGTATGTTTCTAGACTGTTTCATTCATGTGGGTAGGCATTAGATCATTTTGAAATAGTCATTTTGAGCTCCCTATACCTTTAAAGAATAATTCTCATAGAATGCCTTTCCAGACTAAGAAATAATTCTACCTCTTGGTTTTGTTGAAGACCATCTCTCGGTGTTTGTTCAGAAGAATTTTTATCATAAATACAGATTTAAAATTTACAAGGACCCACATTTATTTTCAAACATTTACTTTATTTTGTACCTGGTACTAGAAAATGTACAGAACATTTTTTGCAAAACCAAAATCCTTGATTTCAACTCATTTAATAGTTAGATGATGTTTCTGTACAAGAGAAACATTTCACCTAATGGCCTATATGCTGAGGATTCACTTTTGGAATATTCACCAACTGGTAAGTACGAGACTAGGCAGGCAGTAAGGTTCTAACACTGGTGAGGAAGTTGGTAAAAGGAATGGTATTATGCTATATGGCCCATGCTATGAGACCTCAAAAACTGAGTAAACCTCGACTACCAAGCTAGACTACTAAAAAGCCATAGAAATCATAACACACTCCAGGGAATCCAACTCAATGTGCATTTGTTTATTTATTTAGTAAGCAGCTGCAAAACAGAGCATTGCATTCAAGTGCATTTTGATGGAGTTGATGGCTCAGGAGGAAGAGAAGTTTTGGGAGGAACAGGAGTGGTCAGGTGAAGTCTCACCTGGAAGTTCTAGTCTGTTGGAGCTATGGCGAATCCTGACTCATCCTTCCATATTATAGATGTAGAAACTGGGTAAGCAAGACAGAAAGAACTTGAATCCTGGACCAGAGAGCTGGTAAGCAGCAAGTGGCTAGGAGTCAAGATTCCCTCTTGCTTTTATTTCTTTTCTAGAGAGTAGAGCCCTGAGCTTTCAGAACATAGATGCAAGCTCAGGTTCTCCAGGTAGATGTCCTGGTACAGTTTGTTTTAGATATTTGAAAATGATTGCTTGTGAGAGTACCTTAAGTACTGTTGAAGGTTGAGAGCTAAAACAGAAGGAAAATGAAAAAGAAAACAGGATAGAGAAGAATGGAAAAATGCTCATTGTGGACAGACTCTCTTCTGAACTCATTGAATTCTATTCTTCAAGCTGTGTAGCAATCATATCAATAGAGCAGGCATTGCCTCATGTTACACGTGAATGAACTGAGCCTTGGAAAGGTTATGGATCTTGCCCAAGTTTATACACCTAACAAGTTATGGGACTAAGACCCCAGCTGTTATTTATAAAATGTCTATCAGATTTGTTTTTCTAGCAGTCGTATTGACTATAAAGGCAAGAGCACCTGGGGTGCCTTACACATTGACTACTTACATTTTCTTTGTCAACAGCAGTAAGGTGCTAGCTAGCCTTCCATGCCTTTTGTTTCTTGCCATTTGTTTTTGTTTTGTTTGTGGTTGTAGCAGTTAGGAATCATAATTTATTTTTACTTGCAGTATGATGTAGTATTTACCTCTCTTTTACATTCTGAATATTAATTAGTTCCATTTTATAGGGGAAGGGAATGAGGCTAGCAAGTTCAATCAAGTGGACTCAGGACACCTTTCTTACAAAGCAGAGGTGGGTCTTACTGGGCTAAGAACGTAGCTCTGAGAGAGTGCTTGCATACCATTTGGAAGGCTCTGGTATAGGAAATCCCTGGTATAGGAAAAATTATCCAACCCCATGCCACTTTTCTTGTATCTAATTTTCCAAGCCACAGAAAGGAAGAATTCCTTGCAGGCAATTGAAGGCCAACTGTATGAGGTCTACCATTTCCAGTTTGGGATTGAATTCGGTACCTGAGAATTTTATCAGCTTTGTTTTCCTGTCTGTACCCGAAATCCTTCCCTTCCCCTGTATTTTGTTCTGGAGACAGTTTTTAGGGTCCGAGTCTGACCAAGAACAGGATGCCAGGCTCCAGATGTCCTGTACAAACTCAACTTTGCAGGAATGTCTGGGCCCTGCAATCTGTCTGCATAATATCTTTTCTCTGTAGAGAAAGACATTAGAAAAATGATGACTTTCTAAGGCAAGGGATAGGATGGGCACCTCCGTTACCATATGATAACCATCTGTTTAAGGAGTTAGCACTACTAATTGGTCTCTCACCTTCAGTATAAAAAACGCACCTCTAACTTGGGGTCATTGTATAGTTCTCACATCAAAATCTTCATTAATGAAACCTCAAGTTGTGTTATAGACCACACTTTATTTTTTTCCTTTATTTTTTCCCTTTTCTTTATCTTCTTTCTCTTTTCTTTCTTTTTTTTATGACATGGAAATTGAAATAACTGCCAGGAAGGCTCAGAGAAAGCTTGTGTGACAGATGGAAGAATTTCTGAGGCCAGGGAAGTCTGTAATTTATATTTCTTTGGGCCAGTACAAAGCACTCTCCAAAGAACCCAGTCTGCCATGCTTCAGGAGGCTGGTCAGTGAGCTGCTAAATGCAAACTCTCTGATAGCTTTGGGATTTCAGGGTGTAATGACCAGATGAGATCCTTGTCCTCACGAAACTTACAATTTTCTGAGTTTTTACCTCTCACTGTATAGGTGGCTTCTGAAATAAAGGCCGAACTTCTAATGAGGCAGAGTAAGAACGACTCAGGATGATTTAAGAACAGATTTTAAAGATGTGTCCACCCCCCTTCCTCTAACAAACACAAAACAAGCATGCTATCTGCTTATTACAGTGGCTTGAAACATCATCATTTGGGAAGGATTGCTGGCGCCTTCTGAATGTGGAATTGAAACCGTCTCTTACTAGAATACAGACATTTTCCATGAGCATCTCTACATGTGGCTGATTTTTCTTTCTAACACAGACATTTGAGGACAAATCTCTGGGCAATATAGATCATGCAGGTGGATGAGCAACCCAGAAAGGTAAGGCAGTAAAAAGAGAACATGCTTGTGGACAGTTACTGGCTGTTCTTGGGCATCTTCTCTAAATCTTGTAGTGAAATGTAAAGATCCATCTTCACTTTATGAAAATCCAGAATGAGAGTGACTTATGAGTACAGTCAAGATACTGTTTGCTTCTGCTGTTAATGGGGTCCAAGAACTCTCACTTATACACCTTAACCTCCTGTTTATCTATTGAGGTAACTAGGCTCATGATTACTATAGCCAGCTGGTTAGGAGCACGGGGGGAGAAAAGAACCACCAACCAAGTGGATAACCATTCACTACTTGGTTTTTTAGTTTTAAGTTTCTGAACATGTATGTATGTACATATGTATATATGTATGAGTGTGTGTGTGTGTGTGTGTCTGTATAAGTATGTGTTCCATACTACAAATGACTAAGTGTTGAGCAAAACTCAGCCCACTCCAGGATCCTTTCTATTTCTCCAAATGGCTGAATGACAATGATATAATTAATTTGTAGCCTCTGATCCTGCTGTCACGGCTTTATTGAATGCCTTCTATTGCCATCCGTGTTTAGAATAGCCATCTTGTTGTCCTTAAAGTACCTCATTTCATTCCTCTTGAGCTGTATATCACCTCCATTGATCACTGACTGTTCTTATTGTTTTCTTAGACTCCTTACTTTACAGTTCTGCACTGTTAGATACCATGTTCTCAGGCATTTGATCTCTAACTAATCTGTCCACACCTTATGGAAGGAGATGGGGTCTTACACATCTCTAGTGTTTAGTGAGTTGCATTCATTGTAGTACTTTCTAATTAAACCTAGCCACTTATCTGGAATTTTATTCAAATGCTAAGTTGCCAGCCTTAACTTGGGATGAACAGTCACAAAGGATATGAGAAATATTAAAGCTGACCAACTCTCCAGCAGGACAGTGTCACTAGAAACCCTGAATTTACTGTGAGGTTTGGAAGGAACACGTGCTCTGAATACACAATAGTTCATCCCTGGGAGCCAGTGGGTGAAAAAAGGGTGGAGGGTGATTTAGTGGAAAGGATGAGAAAATACAATGATGAGGGTAGTTAATCGTCAAGCTTTTCCCAGGTTTTGTAGTAAAGTGTGGTTTTGAAAAAGACACCAAGGCAGAAAAGTTATCCAGCATATGACATATGAGCTCACAGAAGTAATTGCGGTAGTAAAGAAGGAAACATTCTAAAACTGGACATGGAGCTGTGGACATGAAAAAATTAACTAAGAAACTTCAGACCCAGAGCCTAGAAACCGTGGTACACACTAGAGTTAGAGGCATGCAGTGTCAGCTAGATGGACCTCACAGAACATCTGGCAGGATCGTGAAAATGTGTTTCCTTTCCCTATCCCAAAAGGAGAGGCTCCCGGAGGGTAGAGAATGTCAGGAAATGGGGTGCACGGGGAAGAGGGTTGAGAGTTTGTTTGTCCAGCAGATGATTTACCTCCTCAGTCTTCTAGTGTTAAGATTGCAGGCCACCCATCTCTGGGGAAAGATTATACTTCTGGCAAAGGCAAGATCAGACTCTGGAAGGAGAAGGCAAGTAGGGACCCGATCTTTACTCAACCACTCTATGAATAACCTCCTAAGCCTTAATTGCTCTTACAGTGTGTCAAATGCATCATGTCTTCACCTTCCTGAAGTTTGCCCCATTATGTTACTTCTGGAGGAAAATAACTTGAAGTTGGAAAACATCCAGAAGGCACAGATAGGCAATGCCTTCACCTTCTTCCCAGGACTGATCCTTGTCCATGGCCTCAGGCTCAGCCGTCTGTTTTCCCATCTATAAAGTGGGATAATAACCCTGATATGACAGAGGTGCCATGGGAATGAATGTGTTCACCATGTCTCTCCTTTGAAGTCAGTGTGTCATCACTGCCTCAACACTCTCATCTCTCTTTGAAGGCACAGGCCCAGACCTGGAGGCATCTCACACATGTTTATCTCACTCTCTTTTCCTCCTAGCAGAGCTGTAGAAAGGGTGCCTGATGTGGCTGAGTGGCTGAACGGGAAGAGGGTATCTCCGAGCGGCAGAAGGTAAAATAGCTGGAGAAGAACTCAAATCCCAGCAGCAGGCATGAGTCCAGGAATACCCATACCCACCATTGCCAGGAGCATCCACCACGGACTGTTTTGTTAGAAAACAGTGCCTGACTGTTTTCTTTTAACATAAAGTGTTCTCCAAGAATGCTACCAATGTCTAGGGAAACTCTGGGTGTCTTCATGGGGCTAGAAGTTGAGTCTAAGCACCGAAGAATCTCCAGTGGGAGATGATTGAATTAGTCGCAAGCCTATCTCTTGGTAGGAAAAACCCCTTGCTCCAACTGTAGACAGAATGCTGTCCAAAAAGGACAGAATCTGGAAGCAGGTAAGTCGACAGCCTAGCTCTGCCAAGACAGGGTAGGTAAGTCCTTCATAACCCCTGCTCTACAATCAATGTATGTCAGAGAAACGGGGCCAAATTACTGAAGATCGATGCTGTAATGTATGGAGAGAAAATGGGAACTGTCCAGGCAGCCACGGGTATGTCATTTCTTAGTTTTGGAAGCTGCAGGCCCTGTACTTCCTATAAAATCAGATATATTTATCCCTCTCAGGTCTTTGAGGTAGTTGATGAACAGATAGCTAGAGTCTCATAATTAAATTTTGAGTTGTTTAGGAGTCAAGAGAGTGTTATAGATCTAAGAAGATACTTTTAAAATTGTGTTGCAAGTTAGTATGAATGTTGAGTCAGATATAGAACTTTAAACTCATGGAGATGTTTAGATAGTAGAATGTTAAAGTCAGGTACCAAATACATATGGACTGGTCATTGGGAATGTACGTTAAGCCATATAACCCTCATAACTGTGGCCAATTACCTCTGTTGTACTGTATTGTATTTATTATTATAAGAGAAAGAGCCATTTGTTGGACTGAAAGGGGAAACTGTAGGGGGAAATAAGATATACCTTAAACTTAAAAGAAAAAAAAAGGGAAGAGGATGGGGGGTTGAGGATGGGAGGGTGGGACTGGAGGGGGAATAGGGAAGGGACTGCGATTGAGATGTAACTTGAAGAAATAAAAAGTAAAGGAAAAAAACAACAATGAAAAATAAAAAGAAGTTGAGTCTAGCAGCACCATAGTATAGATAAGGAGCTCACAAGATCCCAGGCAGCAGTTGAAAGAGCCAGACATTAGAGATTTTTGTCCCTGAAGGTAGGTATGTGTCCGCAAGATGGTAATTCCAACACAAATTCTGCCTTGTCAGGCATGTGCCTTTATATTCAGATTTGACCTCAGCACAACCCTGTGGTTACTCTTGCACTCTTTCCCTCTCTCCCTTTTTTCCTTTCCCTCTTTCTGGGCTGATTCTATTAATTTCCCTCAATAGCACACACAACCCTGCACTGATGCAGCCCTTGACACTCTCTTTATCCATCTCGTAGCACAGAGGCCATTTGGATGAATATATGTTCCCCATTTTCTTTGCATTATAAATTCAATGTTGTGGGGGAAAGGAACAAAATGTACTGGCCAGGCCTCTACAGAGAAATATCCCTATTTGAGGAGTTTTATAGGTGGGGGGCAATTGACAGCCTCTCACTACACTGGGCACAATTTTTTTTTCCCTGTACAACTGCATCACCGCTAATGATAAATGAAGAATGTTTGATAGCTGGCTCCATTGTCTGACAGCTACAGTTTGGCCAGAGGGCCGTGGCAGGCTTTAGACTTCTGTTCAAAATGAGTTAAACATATTAGGCATTATGAAGGCACAGAAGCCTCGAGAGTGAGTGCTGAAATGAGTGATCCGGTTAGGCTCCTGGGTACACAACTTGCAAAGCAGATGTCATTCTAATAATGTGTGATATAGAACATGCCTGGCCTAAACCCTGCTGGATGAAATATGAAGCCCCGTTGGTGATATTTAATACCGTTTTATGAGGTGCCATCTTATAAAGACAATGCCCGCCGTATGTGGAATGCTTAAGGTATTTTGCCAAAGGCATAGGGAGGTATCTGGAGTAAGTAGAATTTTTATTATTTTATAAGCCTTTACTTTGTAATATTTCTGTTTCCACATTATTGTGAGGGCTCACTGCCCTAACCCTTTGTCGAGGGAACTTGATGAGCGGCTTGCCACTAGATTGACGGATAGCCCTTGCTTGCCGTTCTGGAAGAAAAAACTGGTTCCTATGTACATGCATTCTTCAGAAAAACTTCTAAGAGGAAACACAGCTTTGCTACAAGCATTCTTCAAGCAGGGACTTTGAGGCCAGCATACAAAAATATTGCCATTTTCCAACTGGATCATCTCTAGGGTTAATGGGGGATTTGTGTGGGCTGCTGTTACCTGAACAGTTTCTCCTTCTTCTACAGATTCTGGAGTGGCAAATCCATAAAAGCTTCTAATTTGGGGTTCCTTTCAGGGCCTCCCAAGGTGGATGAGGTTTGTGAATTGCCAAAGTATTACTGTGGGCTTGCTGCCCTGAAAGCCCTAAAAATAACTAAGTGTGTGAGCTGGCAAGGCTCAGGGCTGCCAGGGACTTCCCCACGAGGTGTATGCAGTGCAGACAGGGCAAGAATATAGCTGGTCATGGGAGTACCCCATTTGAAACACTCCACACTCACTTTTGCTATTTAAGTACCTTCAGTTTCCCACTGTGCATTCCCCATCAGGCATTCCAAAGTGAGGAGCTATGGAACTTCAGGGTTCTTGGGGAAGGCAGCAGACACCACATTCTCTAAGCAGTGCATGTTCTGCACGTCTGATGTTCTGGGCAATGTCATTTCTTGGAGGATCTGGTATGTGAAGTGTTCCGGATTCATGCAATGAAGGAGACTTTTCTTGTTTTTGTTGTTGTTTTATGAAGAATTGTCTTTGAGCTCTGAGAGCTATGTTTAGGCTCATATGCAAGAAAATATGAAACAATTTCCCAGATAATATGCTAAGTTACATAAGCAAGGACAAAATTCAAAATCCAGGATAAGTTCTTTGAATACATCTCTGCCTAACAATGTACATGATCAAGCAGAATTTCCCTTCCTCCAAGCCGTGTGTGTGTGTGTGTGTGTGTGTGTGTGTGTGTGTATGTGTATGCATGTGTATTTGTGTGTTCACACATTCAATAGAGGTCTTTGGTTTCCACCTTATTTATGATGAGGTCTCTTTTGTTGTTTGTCTGTTTGTATTCCACACTGGCTAACTCCAAGCTTCCAGGGATTTTCCCTTATGGGAACTCTAAAGTTACAGATCCTGAGGATTCAAATTCAGGTCTCAGGCTTGGATAGCAACAATGTTTTACCTTCTGTGCCATCTCTCCAACCTTCTCTAAGCACATAGACAGGGCCTGCGCTTACTGATGGGTGCGTATCCTTGATAGGATACTACAATGACTGCTCCTTTCTATGGCTTCTCTGTCACCACCAGTAAAACTATTTGCTCTACATGGTTTGGTGTTTACTTTCCAGTGGGTTTGTGCCAATGGTTCTTTTCTCATTACTGTGTGATTAAATTAAATATTAGTAATTGGTAGTCTATGGTGACAAAAGGAAAGGAAATGTCCCTCTGTTATGACAATACACACTTTGGTAATATCAGTGAAAATAAGGTGCTGAGAGCGGCAAGCTGCTGAACTAGGCACACATGTGACTTGTATGAAGGTTTGGAGGTTATTAAAATTAAAAGCACGTCGGATTCTGACTTCTTTACAAATATTTCAAATCTTCTTCCTTTACTGTACAGACACCAAGATAGGAAAGAACAGCCTGTGGACACCAGAGCGCTGTGTTGAAGATTTGAAGAACATGCTCTTCTGAGGAGATCAGAAGGTTACAGATAGTCCGCTTGTATATTTTACCCTAAAGTAAAGTTGGAATCCTCTATTAGATTACTTGGAGCCACATGCTTTATCTACTGAATATCTATTCAATTACTTGGAGCCACATGCTTTATCTACTGACTACCTCACAATAGGTCCCTTCGTAGATGACCTGAGTCCATCAGAGCTCATATTCTCAGGACAATAGCAAGTAGAATGGCTATTATCTCCAGCAAGATGGGTGTCCATGGCTACATCTAGGGGAAAGGGTTGGCATTTGAAATGCAATGATGAAGCAATGAGCAGGAGGAGGAATATAGCTTTTGGAACCTGATGACTCGCTTCTGTTATTCTACACAAATATCCTTGAGCAAGAATGCCTGCCTTTCCCAGATCATTTCCTTATCTACAGAAGAGTATGTCTTCCCCCACTGGCCTTCTATCATTTCTTGGCCCCTAACATGATATAGTATGCAACCTGTGACATTGTATGTGCATGAGTAACCTCTGCTTGTGGAGAACCATGGTCATCACTGTCGTCCACTCCGCACACCCTCATTCTGTGCTCTCTGGCTACCAGGGTAAACACTGTTCTCACTTCCACCTGGCCTTGCTTTGGAGAAAAGGGATGTGCTAGACTACAGTGTGACAGATCAGTGTTCTGGCCACTTGTCCTATACGCATGGGATGAGGACTTCTACCAACCAGAAGTGTCCTTGTTGTTTCTGTTCTATCAGTCCTACTACTGTATGATTTATGCCGTGATTCTACGATCTTTCTGAAAATTGAAGACAATTTCTCATATCAAAAATATCAATGAATTTTTATCTCCAAACTTCTTAAATTTTTGTCATTTTGTGAATTATTACAAGGCACTCTATCCCTTGGTAGTGGTATTAAATTAGGAGAAAAAAGTATTCCTGTGTTTGCTTCTCTTTACCGGAAATGTCCCAAGTGGTTCCTGTAGGGGATTTGATATGGGTTGTTCTTACAGCACCCCGTTATACTCCACTCTTGTAAAGCTCACTTCAGGCTCAAAACTGCTATGTGCTTTGAAAACCACCTCACCAAGAAAGAGCATCAACTTGATATTTCCTGGCCAATAGAATTAGGAGATATTGAAACCTCTGCTTGAATTCTCTTCCCCAATTTCAGTAATTTCCATCCCTTTCCATTCACAGACTCAAAGAACTGCTAAGGCCCCCTACCTTTCCTGGGCTTCCTGAGCAGTGTTGTGGAGTGCCAGCCCAGAAAAGCCTGGTGGCTCATATGCTTTCTGCAAATGTTCATAGTGGACCCCAGAGCCTCTCTGTTCACATTCATGTTTGCAATCATGAAGGAAGAGAGGCTTTTCTGCTTGCCGGTCATGTGGATTGATATACACCTACAATAAAGGCTTCATAGTCCCACAGTAACATGCAAACTTTACCAGCAAGATCAGATAACTGAAATATTCAGCTATAAACAGTTTTGATTGTTGGAGAGTTATGGCAAGTAGTATGCCAATGCTTCAGACTTTGATAATTATGTTTCAGGATGATTAGCATGTGAAACACAAGTTTTATTTGATACATACTACTCCGAGTTCTTGGTTATTAAAGGTATTTATTCAGGTACATATATATGGAAAAGAAATTCTCCTTAAGAGTTAACTGTAAACTAAGTATTTGCTGTATTTCCAGGCACAGAGATTCAACTCTCTACAGAGTTGGAATAGCTTTTGTGCTCACAAATACCTGGCTACACACTGAGTAGCTATGTTGGGAAATCTACACAAATGATATTTACAGAAGGAAGGATCAATGATGTGTATTTAAGTAGAAAAATAGGGATTGAAACTTGGCCCATCTCAGTACAACTCATGAGAGAGGGAGCCTCTGCCTGGTAGCCTGCAGAGTACAGTTAGGTTGGGCATGTTTGACACCTAAGATGCCCACTATCTAACAGTGTCTCTGTATGCTGATTCTTTTTGACTTCTGATGAGATTCTTCTTACCATGAGGTTTTAGCCTTGGGGAGAGAGTACTTGGGCAGCCAGACTCAAGAAGTTTGGTTTGAGAATGATATAATCTATATTGTTATAAACACATAGGTGACGACTCAGATTTTCCATAGATCTGTTGAGCTTGGATTTCAGGAGTCTACCAGAGGGAGATGGGTAGCTCTGGTAGTCTACAAATCATTTTCTAGAGTCTGTCAGAAGCACAGACCAGGATGACTTGCCTTGTACTCATCAGGATAAACATATCAAAGAAGTGAACATGAGGACTCATGGAGTAGAGCATCCCCCAGGAAGACACAACTTGATAATCTGTCCTGGGACACCATTGTCTCTGAGCAGAACTCTTCAAATATTGCAGACAAAGTCATTGCACACATCAGCAAGTCACAGCACTGTGGGATTTCTGGATCCATCTTATCACAGGAGGTGAAACGTGTGCTGCATCTTGGTTCAGTATCTTTAGTTTTTGACTATGTATCATAACACAACTAAATTTGGTTTAGATTAGGTTTTCTTTTGTGACGCCCTTCATTATTTATTTATTTTTTTAAAAAGTGGTTTAAGACATATAATAATAGTATATATTTACAAAGTATACAGTTTGATAAGTTTTGAAATATTTTTATATTTACAGAACTATTGCCATAACTCAGATAATAAAAATGTCTCCCATTGCTCAAAGGTTCGTAGTATCTTTTAACAGTTCTATCTACCCCATTGCTTGGCAATTAACCACTGATATTTTGCCCTAGCCTTTATGCTAAGGCACGCTCTTGTCGTACATCTTTGTAGTTGTAGCCAAGTACCATTTTAACCTCCTTCAACCCAAGTGTCTAAGTGAACTTTTCCCGACTCACTATTTCACTTCCTACTCTAATACTTTTCCATTAATGACCTCCTTGTCTGGATCATGCCACATGCTTTTTCTGCTAGAGTCATGTTATTTCATGGACCTGCTGGGTGGTCCACCTGTTTAACGCTGCATCCCTGACACTGACTTACTGCCAGCTGGATTCTGACTCTTGTTAGCTGTCAGATTCTGTATGGCAAATAATTTTGTACTGCCTCTACTCCACTGCCAGTCCCCTGTACTGTCTAGGATCTAGCTGGCTCCATTTCCTCATTGTCTGATCCTGGAAGTGCTCCTGAAGAACTGATTGACAATAGTGACCTAATCAGGTTTAAGCTTTTAGACATCTTGGAGCAAATCCATCCATTGTCAGTTGACTACTAAGAAAGCATTGACTACTAAAATTGAACCAAAACTATGTTGGGTATCTTTTAATTCCTAAAGCTCTTTTGAATCATAAGCAACTTCAGTGGCACCAGTATGAATGCCATTGACCTACAGGTAGGCTGAGCTGAGTTACTAGTTAGCAATGAATTGGATTGTTGAAAAGATAACAAATTATGATGAGGACTTGATATCAGACAATGAGGACAATCAAGGGCCTGTTTTCTGGAGGATCAGCATGGACTTCTGTTTAGTTTAACACTCAGAGTTTTCATTACTTGGAGTTGCCCAAAGGACACAAATCATTACAACTTCTCCACCTTTGCCTTCACCAGTCTTTTGACACGTACAGAGTTAGCACCATGGTCAAATGGAGCTACTTGGTGTTAGACTTAACTGGGTCAGACCATTTCTTCTCTCAAGTTCCTTTCAGGTTAGTGGACAGGAGGGAAACAATTCCTGTTGTAACATTAGAAGTTGATTTGGAGACTCTCCCTCAGACCTGGAATCAACTTGCTTAGAGAATGTTTCTTGCCTTAGCTATTCTCCCATCTCAGCTTTATACCCAACTCTGGACAACCTGTGCCTGATCATTACCAGACCAGGGCTGTTCTCCAAACTTTGATGCTTGACTTGCATTTGTGGTGGGACTACTCTAAATGAAACACCCGATGTTCTTGTTCTGGTGAGATGCTGTACTGTGGGGTCCTGAAGACAATGGCAGTCCATTTGCTTACCCAACTTGCTGAGTTTTCATTTTTGTATTACCCTTTGTACCCAACTGAAGTTGGGGTGCTAATTTCTTCCTACATATCCTACATTATTGAAAGAATCAATAACGTTTTTTATTCCTATTAATGTTTTTCTTCTAAGAGATGAAATCATGAAGGGAGCATTGAGACAAGGCAACTAGAACACACACGTGTACAACTCTTCTCACCTTTGAGGAGAATGTGCAATTACACACATATCTTTATATGCTTAAACAGCCTCATGGTCATTGCTGCTAGTTACTTTGTCCAGGTATTTATTCATTCTAAAATATTCATTTATAATTCTGGTCAGTGCTGGATTCAGATACTGTTAGTTGTTAGGGATCTTAGTACATTTCCAAAATATAATCAATTTATAATGATAAACATAATAAATCAATTCACATAGGTTGGTTTGTATATAATCTCATATAGACATGTAACAAAAATGTATGTCTTGAAACGTCTTCAAAGATTGGGAGTGGCAGATCTAGAGCACAGTGACAATGTCTGACTCCCAAAAGGTGATCCTTGGCTTTGAGGAGTCCTTTTCAAACCAGATAGTATCATACCAAGTCTCTGTCATCCAGTAAATTGTAAAACTAGCCTAAGCCAGACCCTTTTATGTATTTCTTTGATGGAATTGGTGTTATCTGTTATCTGGCTTTATATGCATGTTTGTGGGGGAGATGAAAGAAAACAGAGAACAATGTGAACAGCACGAATCCTACAATTGGTGGTGTCAGCAAATGGCCCATATAGACGAGTAAATGAATCTCCCCCTTTTTAATTTGGAGTGCAGTTAAATTGTCTCTCTCCCTGTAGCTTCTCCCTTGAACAGACTTCTGCTTTAGAAAGACGGAGTGACAGTGATATGTAGAGAAATAGTGTAGTGATGTCTCTTTGGAGTAGGAAATAAATAAGAATAACACTCTCACCTGCACAGTACACCTAGACATAAATCATTAGATGGCTTTACTTCTTTAATCACTCACTCAACACCTGTTTATTGTGCTCATATATACACTAGACACTGTATCAATTAGGGACATAAATATGAATTTGCAAAGTCTCTTCCTACAGTGTGGTTGATAATGAACCTTATTTCTTTGAAACAATGAGCTGCCAGGGCAGAACACATTCAGCAGGCTAAATTCCTTGAGTCTGTATACAAAAAAAGTCAGTTCCCAAAGTATGTTCTGTGGAACATGTTCCTGGATGTGCCTCGGGACACACATTTGCATGCTCTCACACATACAGGAGTGGGAGAGGGAGAGAGATAGAGATAGAGACAGATGGAAAGAGAAAGAGACAGAGAGAAAGACAGACAGAGAGAGAGAGAGAGAGAGAGAGAGAGAGAGAGAGAGAGAGAGATCTGTAACCAATGTTTGGAAAATGGTTAACTCTTACCTTAATTGAGGAATCACATAACATAGTCATATATTTAAGACTGATTTTTTTTAAAAGAAATATTGTTTAATCCAACATTTCCAAGAGCATTTAATTGGGGTACCTGTCTCTAAAGTATATGTAATAACTCCCATGGAACTCATGTTAGGGAAACACAGGATTAAGTGAAAGTGGAAATCGATGTCCAGAAAAAGCGTTCGGATTCTCCCCTGACTTTGTAGCAGAGGCAACAGTCCTTAGAGACCTCATTACTTTGCCTCTTACAGTTTAGCTCTGTAGCATTGGTAATAATGGCATATATATTTAATATACAGGCTATGCATACATATATACACATATGTAGTTTATAAAGTGCAATAACAGAAGACTCCAACATATACCAGACTTAAAACTGGCCTGCTTTCACTTCAAATATAGTTCTTATGAAATCACAAATGCTTCCAGTAAAATCTCAGGTACATTTCCATTCCAAATCACCTGGACTACTTTTCTATTATCAACTGCATAAGTAGAATTTAATGAGAGCAGCTCAAATAAAACTTGCCCTCACACTGGCTTTGGTTGTTGATTTCCACTTCCTGAGTGTCACTGATGGGGTTCCACCCAGACTCCTCTCGGCATCTTTGAGGGGGTCCTTCGATGCTTAAGAACTATAAATCAAGGTTAATTGAAGAAAAATGAGAGAAAACGTGTTTTTATGTTACTCTGATGGAGCCTAGGCTGGCCAATAATTGCAAAACAATGTGTAGTTGAAAAATAGAAGCTGACAATACAAAGCAGAAGTTACTGATTGCATGAGGTTCTGGGATTATTCAGAAGGACGCGGCTCCCTGTCCCTAGTGATTCCTTGGGAAGGACTAGGAAACCAAGTGCATACTTCTCTAGCGATCGTTTTAGTTATACTGTGCTTCACTGAACAAGACCTTTGGTTTGGGTTGCTGAAGCTGACTTCATTCCCTTATCAGTGTGGTACAAGTTTCTTTCATGTACAGTTCTTATTTCAGGCTTCATGTGACTCCCCCCCGAACCTTCTTCCTTCTGGATATTGTTGCTACCATCAAATGGGAAATACATACAAATAAGAGATTAAAAAATGTAAATTTTATAAACAGAAATAAAAGGTCCTAAATCCTTAGCAAAGAAAAGCTAACATAAGTAAGAACATTAAAACACACACATAAATAGTGCTTCCAGGCTGAATACACTAAATTATTCAGCAGTTAAGTCATAAGCATTCTTAAACTTAAGTATAAAATGCCCTTGACAATATTTCACAGTCACGGCATTTCTTTAAAATATTTAGCATTCTCATTAAAGAGAATGACTTTAGTTTATATATTAGTTACACTCCTGCTTGTTAATATGAGGGAATTTAGGAGCAAAAAGCATTCTTATGTATATAAGCAAAAGGCAATTTACATACGAAGTTGGACAACTATTCACTTTTTATTTATTTCTGAACCATCAGCATCTACATATAGCTATACAACATTTAAACAAATTTATTCCTTAATGTGCAATATTAATATTCTCAGCCCTGAAGTGCCATTTGCTAATGCCATTTTGAAGACAGGTTCCTTCAAAGCTACATGGAACTCTGTGCTTTAGAAAGACTTAATGAACCTTACACTTTTTGGAATCCCGACACTGTAATGCCTATTACATATTCATTGCCCGAATGGAAGACTTCCTTTAACTCTGCGATTCCTGGTCTAGTTCCCTGTAAAACATTGTCAAAAGTCACCAGAGACTTTTGTGGAAAATTGTGACTCTTGATAGCAGGATGTAATGGGGAGGTTTAGAGTAGGGAAGCCGGGAGTCTATCGCCCCACAGGGAGACGTTCTGACAGACAAATGGATAGATAATACAATTTTTTGACATAATGGGATGAAAAAGTTTATGCCAGAAAGAAGTGAATTAAAGTTATTACTTTAAAAGAAAGTCTGAAGTTTGAAATCATCAGAATTTCCAGTGTGTGCTTCATTTTATGGCTTATATGCAGAAAAGACTTAGAACAGAGATGCTACCAGGTGATGTAGTGTTACTAACAAGGCCTCCATAAAATTTCAGCTACCTCTTTGGAAGTATCCACAATAATAAGTATGGTAGCTTTTTTTCCTCCCATACTTTTAATGAAGAAAATCTAATATTGTTCTTTTATTTTTGCATGTTCCCATTACTGAAAGCAAAGGGACAATGTTCAGGGGTGTGGGACATAAAGGGAGATAGCATGGGGTCAATTTCATCTCCATGGCAAAGTGCTCCTAAATGTAATGACAGGCTCAGAAAGTCACAGTGATGAGGGGCAGTGGGTTTCTGTTGATACAGTGAAAACTGATTTGAAAGATTTATCCCCCATCTCTTGCTGCAAGCTTGAAGACTAGCCTAAAATTGTTCCTTCCTCCTCAAAATACAGCCCTCCTCATTACTTACCTTCACTCTCCTAACTTTCTTCATTTTATTTTACACCCTTAAAATCACTAACAGCCTACCTCACTCACATTAATATTAGTGCATTCTACCAATTACAAGGCACTGGACTCTGTAACTTCCCCTCTTACTGCTCTTACTTCTTTGCATAAATGATAGTCACTGAATCTTCTTTCTGCTCAAGTCCCAGAGAGCTACCAACACTCTGACTTTTCATCATCACGTTGCAAAGCTTCCCAGGTACTGTGAGGTGAGTAAGGCATTCTCAGTGGCAGACCAGCAAGTGCTTGTTCACTTATGCATCCGAATCTCCCTCTACCTGGGGCCTGGCTTCAGTATGGTGCCTGACACACAGCTGGAGCTCAGCCTGCCCTTGGTGAGGGTTAAAGTGTCTTACCAGGTGAGAAGATCAGAAAGCATACTGTATTTTGTCTGACACATCCTAATGAAATTATTTTCTTGCCCCTAAAATTTTTGAAGGTGGGTAACTATCAGCATATAGTGCCTACTAGAAAATGATTTTATTTAATTCCATAGGAAAAACAGCAACTGGACTTGGAAGGAAGAAGCCCCTCAAAATGCTAAGTATAGGGCTGGAGAATGCTTCAACGGTTGAGTGTTTGCTGCTCTTGCAGAGCACCTTTCTTTGATTTTCAGCATCCACTACTGCAACTTCAGATCCAAGGGATCTCATGCCCTCTTTTGGCTTCTATGGGTATCTACATAAAGGTATGCACACACACACACACACACACACACACACACACACACACACACACAC
>CAJQZJ010032798.1:2362053-2383896 GCA_907164525.1 Lophiomys imhausi
TGCAGACAGACTGCTGTCCAAAAAGGACAAAACTTGGTAGCAGGGAAGTCGACAGCCTAACTCTGCCAAGACAGGGTAGGTAAGTCCTTCATAATCCCTGCTCTACAACAAATGTCTGTCATAGAAACAGGACCCAAAGGCTGAAGACTGATGCAGGAATGTATGGAGAGAAAATGGGAACTGTCCAGGCAGTCATTGGTATGTCCTTTCTTAATTTTGGAAGCTGCAGGCCCTGCACTTCCTATATAAGCAAATATATTTATCCCTCTCAGGTCTCTGAGGTGGTTGAAGAATAGACAGCTAGAGTCTCATAGCTAAATTTTGAGTTGTTTAGGAATCAAGAGGGTGTTATAGATCTAAGAAGATACTCTTAAAAGTGTGTTGCAAGTTAGTATGAATGTTGAGTCAGATATAGACCTTTAAACTCATGGAGTTGGTTAGATAGTAGAATGTTAAAGTCAGGGGCCAAATATGTATAAACTGGACATTGGGAAGGTATATTGGGCCATTTAACTCTCATAAATGTGGCATATTTATATCTGTTGTTCTGTATAATACTTACTGTTATAAGAGAAGGAACCATCTGTTGGACTGAAAGGGGAAACTTCTGGGGGGAAGAGGGTGGAAGGGCGGGATAGGAAGGGGGAATAGGGAGGGGTTTGTGACTGAGATGTAACTTGAAGAAAAAAAATAAAGTATTAAAAAAAATTTTACATTCGGCCAAAATTAGTATTTAATGAGTAGAGACTTAAGATATATGCTGAAAATAAGACTTAAACTGTGTGCTGTTCTTCAGAAGATAGGAAAGTAGAGCAAAAGAAACAAATGTCAAACATTGGAATGAAAAGTGATGAAGTTGAAAACAGAATGGCTTTAGAGAAATCAGAAATTAAATAATTATTTGCAGAAATAAAAAGATAAACATTAAAAAAAAAAGAAGGTGAATGAGTGTGGTCCAGCAGCAATGCTTACTCACGCTTTTCTGATAGAAGCCAACACAATGTGGCTAGTTTCAAATTTCACCTTGCAATTTGCTCTCTTTATAGACGTTTAATCCTCTTCCCTGACAAAACGTGATTAGCCCCAAACAGCAATGAATACCCCACAGATGCAATATTCACTCCAGAAACACAGTTTTTCAGAGCTGAAAATAGGATTTGTTTTAAATGAACAATCCTGTCAAAACACAGATGAAGTCCTTCAACCCATCCAATTTTTTTCCCCCTGTAAATGTTCATATTTCTATTCACCCCTGTGACAAACCTGGCCTTTGGGAGATCTCTATTTTTTTTTTTAAGTAAGTTGCCTGCAATTTTCTGAGCTGTAATTTGTATGGAAGTTATAATAGACATAGTGGAGTGAAAGAATTCTCTCCCAAAGATGAATGGTCAACTTACTTTTTAGGAATGCAGCAACTTTATTTCAAACAAGGGCCAGCTCTATGCAGGGGACCACATGCCCATGTCCCCTTTAGAACCTGGGATGGGAAAAGAGCCACCTGAACACCCAACCTTGCCTTGCTTCAAATCCGTGATTGACTTCCTTGGCTGCTCTGGGGATTGCAGCCCCAGGGCCCTGGAGTCTGTCAGCATCCGAGGCTAATTGTGGGAGCTCCCTTTCCTCACCCACGAAGATGAATACAGACAGAGCAATTTGGCAATTACTCTATATCCTAATGCCCTCCCAAGTTGTTCCAGCAATGAAATAAACTATGTGGAGGGGATATTCACCCAAACATAAGTGGAAAATCATTTCCATAACCTGGGCACTAACTTCACACAGCTGGTCTTCTTGGGGATGAAGGAGCATAGGGGTGAGAGGTGGATACACAGAGCAGAGTAACTGTGAGGCTGAGGAGCTTGGTGGCAAGATGTGATCTACTAGGTAAAGTGGGCTGGATGCTATAAATGGCAGGAAGGGAAGGTTTCATTGGCCTAAGGGCTTGGGCTGACTTGTTTAATTAGCTGTAGATGAAGCCATGGCTGTGGGTTTTTTGTTTTTTGTTTTTGTCATTTATATTGATAGTACCAGACATCTTCCTGCAGAAATGTCTGATACATTCCAGGCTTAGACAATCCAAAACCTCTAAGGCACAGGGACCTAAAAGAAGCTGTTTATAGAGAGTGATGAAGGGAGAGGAGGATGGAGAGAGAAAAAGAGGGAGGGAGGGAGGGAAGAAAAAAGAAGGAGGAGAAGGAGAAGAGAGTGAAAGTCATTGAAGCTCTTGCAAACTCTGTTATGGGGCTTGGGCCATGTTACAGGCAGCAGAGACCAAGGACAGCACTTGGTAAGCAGGTTCCTTACCAAGAGTCAGCTCCTTGCTCACCCTAGGAAGGTAAGGAAACAAGCACAAAAAGATGTGTAAGCGACTACCTACCGTCACCTGCTATTGGCCATTAACAAACAGCCATGTACTGCTAATCTGTGATCATAAAAGGGCCATCTGCTAATGCTCAAAGGTCATTAAGATGCCAGCCGTGTTTATCCTGCTCCCATTGGTTGAGCCAAATATTCCGAAGAAGGGGGAGCTTAAATGGCTTATTGTGGTGCCTGCTAAGCCTTCTCTAGCTAGGGGCCTGTCAATGTTTTCATTAACCCTACCCTCAATGGGTTAAAATGCATCTGTGAATGTGTGCATGTTCTCACAGACATGTAGGGCATTCTTTTCCACAGAGCTGATGTTTGGAGTGTACCAGTTTGACTCTATTCTTGGTCAATGACAGCTATTCATCAGTGAGGAATGCTTAGCTCTCCATGTGAGGCCTCTATTATTGACCATAACCAATAGATGTATTTTGGATAACAGCCTATCCACAACTCTTATATTTTGTTTTTCTGGAACAGTAAACATCTGTCTGAAGAAGTAGCATCCTCTCAACTTGAGGGGTACTTGGCTCCCTCATATTGTTGAGGGATTTCCATTATATATGGTGTGACCAAAGATTGTGTCATTGTGCATGTTCTCCAGGGAGAGAATCTGTGAGCTCAAGCTTGCTTCCTGGTCATATGTGGCTCTGATTCTCAAGATTTCGTAGACAGAGCCACTAATTTATCTTGTTTATTTAACCTTTTCAAACAGATTTGTACATGTAGTTTTCTCTAAAGAGAGAGTAGAAAAGGGCTTCTTTCTTTTATTTATTTTTCTTCCATGTGGGTTAATTTCTACTCTCAAAAAGTTGGCGGGGGAAACATATACAATTGAATGTTCAAAGGTCTTGATAACATTATGGCAATTAGTTAAAACTAAACGGTCCCATCATTATATTTGAATACATATGCACAAGTTCAATAGATCTGTTTAGAACTTTCTCCTTTTTCATCCTCCTCAGCAGCAAAGACAAACAAACAAAAAGCCTAGCTGATAGAAGGATTCCAAAGTGTTACAGAATTACCAAATTCTACCTCAGTCTACCTTGGTGGTTGGCAAGGGAGAAAATCACATCAGTAGGTAACAGACTATGCTCTGTCACCAAGTGAGAAACAGAGTCCCCTTAAAATATATTCATATTATATTTTAGTATGTCTCTCTGTATGTTTAGGAGTAAAGCAAGAAGGTCAGGAAGGTCTTCAAGATTGTAACAACGCAGACCTGTGAGCTTAGCATAATTTCCAAAACTCCATTTTAGTAATGGAGGTTGGTATTGCCCTCTGGGTCTCTTTCTCCTTCACTTCTGATAACACCACCACTTCTCATTGCCTCCTTGCCTTTCATTCTGCCAATTAACTAAGTAGTCAGAGCCTAGCTTTGAAAAGTTCTGAGTAGTTAGTAAGCTCTTTATTCTTTTCTGAGCCAAGTCAAAGTGTCCTCTGGAGGCCTCTGAATGACGGGTCTGTCCCTTATCCCCTCCCTGTCTGCCTGTTAGTAGAGATCAGGGCTTAATTTTTCCCTTTCAACCAGTTGCAAAGGGGGAGGGAGTCCTGGTGTATGGGGTGGTGGTGACCGCAGGTGGCTGAAGAAAGGGGTCTTGTTCCCCTGATGCTAAATGGCTGCTTAGCACAGCCTTTACTGTGAAATCCAACTCCTGTCAGATCGTGGTTAATTGCTTTATTATTCTCAGATCCAGATCGGACCAGCTTTAGTAGTTCTATCAGGAGCCATGACTCTGGCTGGCGTTTGGCCAAGATCCTTGCCATCTTTTGATCTGGGGCTTTATAATCACATCGCTCCATTTAGGTTGCAGCAGGATGCATGATGGATGCTTCACTGCGGCTTTCTGCTTACAAGGACAACGCAGCAGGGTAGACTGATTGCATTCCTCACAAGGGCAGGAGACCAAGGAATTGGGTGTGATCTCTGCCTTAGTTTCTCCATTTGGTCTGAGGTTTTCTGGGTCTAATGGGCTTTCTCATTCCATCTGTACAGTCTTGCGTCTTTAATGGGGTCCCTCCAGCTTCTAAGTTAGGGGTTCTAAGTTAGACTGAGCTCTCCTAGTTTTCAAGAACTCTTCTGCACCCACTGGCTGCCCTTAACGGGAAACCAGTGAACAAGTAGTTAACTTGGCCTTCTTAATTGCAAGCAGCGGTAAGTGGGCCCCATATCCAGAACTGACATCCAAAGGCACTGTTGTCAGAGAGTTGCCTAGTCAGAGCGGGAACAGGGATGGCCTGACTTTTTTTAATAGGCAGGGCTGTAAAACATCGACCAGGTCCAAGTTACAGATGCATCACATTGCTCTTTCAAGCCCCTATTCCAATGCTTCGCTTGTAACTATTTTTAACCTTATTAAAGAAGTGAAACGCTCCCACTTCAAGAACCCATGCTAGAGATGCCTGCAGTCAATTTCTCTGGTTTGTAACTCCACCTTTCATTCAGAAGGCCAGCGGGCCTAAGAATGTGCATCAAGGAAAATCTCCTCCAGATCTATCTGCTCCTGGAGACCACTCTCAGTGAAGGAGTGCGCCAGAGACCTGCGCCAGATTCCCCGCTGGAGCACAGGGGAGACCAGAGTCTACTCTTGGATTCCCAGGCAGCTCAATCTTCAGTTCAATCTTGCAAGGACAGAATTGGTGGCATTTGTGTAATAGAAACTCAGACAAAAGTCAGAAGCACGGACCCAGGTGATGTTGATAACTTGAGCTCCACGTGACCAGGGCCCGTGGAAACCAGGTGTTGTGACTGAGGAAGAACTGGGGGTAGTGTTCAGAACAGAGGGCTTGATTCTCTCTCTCTCTCTCTCTCTCTCTCTCTCTCTCTCTCTCCCTCTCCCTCCCTCCCTCTCTCCCTCCCTTTCTGCCATTCTCCTTCCTTCTCTCTTTCTCCCTCCTCCTCTGTCTCTTCACATGGCAGCTTCTTTGCTCTTAGTGGCAGTGGCAAAGCTCTCTTTTAATATGTGATCCAATCTTTTCGGTTTGGTAAGTTTCTGCTAACCTTTGGGATAAGAGGCTTTTGTTGGAACATAAGGTCCTTTTTCTGTTTGGGTGCTGGACAGGACTAGGACGTTGCTCATTGGCCCAGCCTCTAGTGTGTGCAGAATGGTGAACTGGACTCAGGTGGTCAGGAAGGAGGCCAAGTGTGAGGTGGTATGACAGCAGGCAGTTCTGGCCCACTTTAGCAATCATTGTGATGCCTATGATGACCATATGCTGGGATTAAATGAGGGCTATGTAGGTAGGACAAGATAGGAAAGAAAAAATTTCTGTCCTCCCGAAGTTCCTCATTTTATTAGAAACACCACACCTAGTTATCATGGCTCTGTGTGGGACAGGTGGGAGATGGGGGTATTTTGTGGTTTGGGGCAGACCAGGAAAGGCTGGTGAGGGTCCCTGGTAAAGTCACGAGCAGACTGGAACAGACCCCATGTGACAGAGAGCTACCAGCTTTCCTGGATCATGAGGTGAGAGAGCCAGGCTAAACAGAGGAGCGAGGCAGAGGTATGAGATGGCAGAAGTGGGTGACAACATTTGAACTTCTGTGAATCTCTGTGTTTAAGTCCAGTTATGCTGGCTGGGATCTGTTGGCTGCATCCAGTTCTATAAGGAATAACTGGGTGAGTCTTCCTAACATGGTTATGGGCAGAGGCATAAAAGCAGGGCATGGAGGAAACTTGTTTGCAGGGGCATAAAATCATTGTTCTTCTCTATGTTGATATTGATGTTTCATAAATTGTATAAGTAAGTATTTTATCTAGAAGAGAATAAAACAACAGCCATAGAAACGTGCCATTGCCAAGTCTTTTCTCTTGAAGTTCAGCTTCTGTGGGATCTCATTGGCACACATATGCTACATGGGACATATGTTGGAACTTTTAACCAGAATGTCCAATTAAAAAAATTATTTAGCCCAGTGAGTCAGACAACTTGTTACATTTGGGGAATACTCAGGTGGAAATACTAGATGTGGTCTCCTTCCATAAAGAACTTATAAACACTATAAAAATAGGAAAAGGTGGCACGTTTTTATAAGAAAGAGTTGCTAAGTAGCCAATTAAACATGTAATGACTAAGGTCTTTCTTAAGACATTCCCTATCCTCTGGGCCTTAGGACATACCTAGTGCATGGTTTTTGTGCTTGAAGTGCGAGCTCCTTCCTGTAGTGTGTCTGTGTTCTATATCATTATTTATTGGCCTTGATCTGATTAATTAGATAAGTGTATGTTCATGTGTCTAAGTGGTGGCACACCGTACTGAATAAGGTAACTCAGTATCCATGTACGACTCACATAGCTCTCTCAATTATAAGAATAAGGGCCATGTATGATTTTCTCTCATATCTGAACTCAATCATTTAGGAGCTGGTTCAAGTTGCCCAATCAACCTGAACTCTGTGTTTCTCAATAATAAAATAAGGATGCATAGTATTTACTTCATAGTATGAATACAAAATTTAGAAAAAAATAAAATAAGAAAAATCTTTAGCCCGATACTGGTATATAAAAGAAAATCTGCAAAGCATTCTAAAATTAATAGAGGAATCAGTCTCTCCTTGTCCAAGTAAAATACATTCTGAGGCTACTAGTGGTTACCTAAAACAACAGATGATACCAGATCCTATCCATATTATAGTTTTTTCTATATTATACAAGCCTGTGATAAAGTTTAACTTACAAATTAAGAACAATATCTTTGACAAGAGTAATTCCTAATAAGAGTAAACAATTATAACTGTATATGATAACTATGTGTTAGGCCATTACTGAGTCAAATGATGATTACTTAAAAACAAACTATCATAGCATAACAGTCAGTCTACTAATTGAGATGGCTACCAAGTGACTTACACGGACAGCATGTGGATATTTTGAACAAAGGGATGATCCATATGTTGGGTATGGCATAGCAGGGATAGTTTTGCTACTCAGAGCAATATGCAATTTAAAATTATGAACTACTTACTGATTGAAATTTTCATTTAATATTTTTTGGGCCACACTTGTGGTAATATAATTATGGAAAGTGAAACTTAGAAAGGGGGACTACTCCATGTGAAAGTGTTGAAAGTTTATTTTCATATTCGAAAAGTATCTGTCCAAGATAAATGTAATTTATATAGAATAGTCATTTTACAGTGGAGAAATATGACAAATGCCACTTTCATCAGGTCGTCAAAGCTTCTTCCACCAATTTGTGGCCAGATCTAAATCTGATATTATATGATATCTGACTCCTGATATTACCAAGTATATTTATGATGTTTTTGGCAAAATTTATAACCAGTATTTAGAATAGGAAAGTAACAGACAAACCCTAATTGAGAGATCTGATCTGTGCTCTTCAAAAATATCAAACTGGCAAAAGACAAAATGTTTGATCCAAGATTGAAAACTTGTTTAGAATGGAAGAAATTTTAAAAAGAAAACTAGAAAAATTTAACTGTGGTCTTTATTTGATTATTGAATGCATGTGTGTGCATATGTGGGCATGCATAGGTCATGGTATGCATAGGTCATGGGATGCATGTCAAAGTCTGAGAACAACACTGACAGTCTGTCCTTGCCTTCTCCTCAGTTTGAGACAACAATGTGTCTTTGTTGGTTTTCCACTGTATGTGCCAGGTTAGCTGGCCTGCAAGCTTCCAGGTATTTTTTCCTCTCTCTACTTTCCAACTCCCCACAGAAGAACTGCCTACAGCACTGCATCCAGCCTTTTACAGAGGTTCTGGGAAGTCAGTTTTAGGTCCTCATATTTGCTTTTAAAGACCAAGTATGGCCTTTAAAGTCAATAACAATAATACAGTTTCAATGCAATTGAACTTTAGTACTGGTACAATCATTATGTTAGATGTTAATACATAAGGAATCTGGATGAAAGGTATCCAGGAAAACATTGTATCAATTTGAAATCTGACATTTTTTTTCAGAATGAAAAAAAAGCATTCATTTACCAAACCAGGCTGTAATGTAGGTATTGCTTGAAAGTCACTGAAATGAGACTGGTAGCATTAAATATTGTGCCTGTGCGCCCCTCTGCTTGGTATTGATAGTGCTGGATATATCTGTAAGGATCTTCCTGGGCGGGTCTCTGCTTGACCTCTCCTCTCCATCTCTACAGCTCCATCAACGAGGACCCGGATTAGAATTATCCTGACACTAGTTGAGTGACTTCAGCTCACTGAAGCAGCTGAAATCTGCTCTGTGGCTTAGCTAACTACTTTACTCTGGAATCTACCATTGTGTTTTCACTTGTGGACCTTACCTCTCAATCACAGAGAACTAGGAAGGGAGCTATGACAGGGTTAAAAATATGCTAAGTATTCAATTGCAATCTCTATACTGCCATACAAGTGTATAGCAGAATTTCTTCTAATATATATATAATGTATATATTTATATATTATATATAATTAAATAAAAAATATATTCATATAGCATGAGTAGTTACCAAGTGTGCAAGATAAGGACAAAGAGTGTTTTAGAAAGGCCAACGCAGAAAAAAGATCTGCAATCTAGAGTGATTGCTAGGCATGCGGCCATGATGCCATAGTGGTTAGAATTGTGCAAGATGATAGAAAGTAGACATAACACACCCACCATTTCTGGAGGAAAGATTGGGTGTATGCCAAAATGTAAAAGGACAAGTACAGAGAGAATAAGAAAAGTAATTTTGCAGATAATTAACAAATACGAATCATATCATCAAGTCATGAATCCAAGCAGGGTTTGAATGACCTTGCAAAAGTTAGTTGGAGACAAGTCGGTGAAACCGTGGAACTGAGGTCGTCACAGAGCAGCAGGGGTACATTTCCTACGTAAACCCCATCTGATGGTTTTGTTACAGTTGATCGGTGACTGCAATTTTTCTCTTTTATTGTTGCACGTACACTTGCAGTCCCCAGAAGATGGGCTACTCTGCATGTGCGAATCGATGATGATGACCTCACAAGGAATGTTGTGAGGTTAACAAATACAATCTGTAACGTGCACTGCAAATATAAAGTCCCATAAAAATGCTAATGAATGGTAATGCATGTCCACTCATTAGCAGGCCGGTGCAACAGGCCAAGGATAATAGAAAAAGAGCTTGCCTTCTGAACATGCTGTGTGCTATCCTATTCATCCGGCCTCATACATGCCACCATGGGAGACTCTGGCCCAGCTCTCATTATTCACCCAAACAACTTCCTTTCCTGTCTGTCTGGATCTACAAGCTGCTTTCTGTGTGGATAAAGGTTCCTTGAAAGCCCCTGGTGCTATCACAAGCAGCAAACAAAGTTTGACTTGAAAAATTCACTCATGGAATGAAAAAAAAAAAAAAGGAAATCTATCATTATAGATGTTTTTGAAGAGAGAAGGGGGAAAGATACCAACTTTGTTTTGCATTTTGGTAGGAAATGATGTATAGCTACAAAGCAAAACAGTTTTATTAAAAAAGATTTTCTCACCCTGAATTCAAAATACGAATTGTATCCTCTTATCATGCAGTCACTTTCGAATGAAAGTTAAAAATGCCTATACTGTGGAAGTAGCCCTTGGTGTTATATCTCAGAGCTGATGTATTTGTCTCATACGAGGTGTTTTTGAAGGCCCATTACTCAGGGCCAGTATGCAGGGCCATTCATTTTAATCCTCTCTGGGTACCCAAAACAAGAATGCTAGGAAGAGCTTGTAGATAAGATTGTGTCCCCTGGATCTCATGTGGGTGGGTAGTGGGGTCTGAACCAGATACTGGAACAAATGGAGTTTTCATCACACTCAGAGCAGGGTTCTGGCCTCAGACCTGTAGGGTTTTGTTCAGGAAAAGTGCTGCAACATAGAGGCTCTGTGTTGATCAGAACAAAATTTTGCTCTTGTGGAGTAGAAAGTTGTAATATCCATATGAGGAATCAGGAATAAATAGCTGTGTGTCAAGGGGACTTTAACTACCCTGGCTTATAGAGTGGATATAGAGTTTTATTATATTTATTCTGTCCTAATGAAAGGAACCTTTTCCTATGCAAATAGCACATTGAAAATAATCAGGAGGCTTAGGTCTCTTGTGTTGTTCCATACTGTGGACACTAGAGAGAATTTGGGAGTGACTATTCAGAGGTCCCTTTTGGGTCCCTTGTTTAAATGATGAGAATTAATCTGTTTATCAGGGCTAAAAGTTGTTTAATTTGTATGAAGTTTTTCAGCAGTCATACTAGTAATTGATACTATTTCTGTCATTTAGTCTACTCTAAGAAAGACGTCTACATTGTGTGGCGCCCATAATACTACTCACCGTAAGAAACATTAATAGCTTGGCTAATTCTGTCACTGCTTTACATAGATGCCAAGCAATATGAACTGGTAGAAGATTCAAAAGAGAATTTCAAAGCAAGTTTCTGGTTGACGATGCCTTTGGTGAAATGGGGTCTAAGTGGAGGAGAAGAGAACCATCTCTGAAGTCTAAAGCTCTTTTCCTGCCACTTTCCTGTGTTTGGAAAGTAATTCTATTTCCACTCAGCCATAATCAACTAACCCCAGTATTAAATACGAGGCCAGAGAATCCTGTACTCCTTTGGGTCAGAGTAAATGAAAATCAAAGTGCAGGGAGAGGAAGGGGAGATAAACATATGAAGTGAGGGGAGAGAGAGAACAGTAACTAGCATCCTGTGCCTCCTCATCCCATTCTGGGTATTGATCTCATTCTCTGTTCCCTAGTACACACGTGGCTGTAAATAAGGATACTGAGTGAAGAAAAAAGAGTTAATAAATCCACTTCTTTTTGTCATAGTTGCTAATGGAAATCCATGGGCAGTTTAAGTGCTGGTCAAGTTGAAAGAGCACACAGGGACTCCAGGGCATGGTAGCTAGGAATGGATGACAGTAAGGTTGTGAGCTAAAGCAGGTGGCAGAATCCAACTGGGCTGCACTTCTTAGTTTCCCAGGCCCGACCTACTATGTACAGCAGGTCAGCACCAAGATCTACTTGTGGTGGACCAGGGAACCCATCTACTTTTCACGCTGCAACACAATGGAACAGCCTGAAAAGTTGAAAATACTTGCTGTTTGCTTTCTTAAAGACTCTTAGTAAACATTCGCTTAATTGACTAAATGAAATTTTATGTCTGATATATTTTTTTAAAAATTATTTTAATTGTTTACATTCTATGCTTCATTCAATATGTTCACTGCCTACCTCAAAGTTGCCTGAGCATCAGAAGGTTACAAAGGGTGTGGGGTGAGGGGATGAGTGAAACAGGAAGTGTGAGTCGTTAAAAGATTTTTTTTTGGACTTAATAATTTTGATTTTAAGTGTTTGAACTTTGACATTATACTTCTGTGATAAAAGAGTAAACAGATGTTATTATTTGTGATTTGTGGAGAGTCTTATTGCATTTCTCCATCATTTGAGAACTGTCTAAGTAACGTAAAGTAAGGGAAAACTCACCAAAGTCAACCCAAATTCCAAGTACAGAAAATTCCCAATATGGTAAGTACATTTCAGCAGGAGAGGTCTCTTCGTTTGAAATGATTTGACTTGAGGTTGAAACTAGATATGAATTTAAAAATCCCAGCTATTTACACACCAAACTTTTAATAAAATATTTGGTAGCTATTATCTACTGTGTTTGTCATTTAATACAATTTTGAAAATAAGTATTGCATTTTTTTTTGTTGTTTTCAATCACACTTGCTCTCAGAGCTTCAGATGTCTCAAGTCATGCAAAATCTAACCATACCCTGTTCTATTTTCAAGACTATTCATTAATCAACTCAGCTGAGAGGGAGGGAGAGAGAGAGAGAAAGAGAGCCTAAACAGCCAAACCAAACAAACAAAACAAAAAAACCCCAACCCCCCCCCCAAAAAAAACCAACCAAATAAAACCCAACAAGCTTTGCAACTAGGTGGATCCAAGTTCGCATCTTGGATCAGTAGTTGAGGGATAATGAATAAATGACTCATCCCTAAAGAGTTCTATTTGCCTGTTTGTGAGTAGAAGCAGCTCAAATCTTAGAGCTGTTTTGAAGATTAAATGGGATGATGCTTGCAAAGGATGCTGCAGATAATAGGCTTTCAATGAATGATAATAAGAAGAATTATCTTCTAAGATGGAACACTTGTGTTTTGAATGACAGTAATTGCTTGTACCAATTAAGTGATACCTTTTGTATCTTGCCCTACATTTTGGTTTATCTTTTCATATACATATTTCCTTTACCTAATTGAATTCTGGGCTTTTAAGAGTAGAAAACATCTTCTTGTATCTGTACAAGTGCATTGTAAATCATGGGTGCTTAATAAGCATTTGGGTTGATGCAGGGTTGTTGACATCTTGTGTAACTGGCAAGAGTGAGAAGGAAGAGGTTGTGTTTTGTAGTCTCAATAGATTACCTCTCTATCATGAGAGACTGTCAGAGCAGGAGTGTCAGAAGCTCTGTTTTGTCTGCATGTCCATATGTGAAACACAGGGACAGGGCTGAGGTAGTTCTGATGTGTCTGGTCCTGCTCACTAGTTCAGAAGCTCTACTCATCTCCCACTCATATCGCCACAAAGAGATTTCATAGGAGCCTGTGGGTGTAGGTTCTGGTGGAGATACTCTACTAAACAGATAAGGTTTTCTCTCTGCAGGCAAGATGGAGACTGCTAAAATCCATTCAACAGTTATAATCTTTACAATCCCTCTCTCATCTGAAACTATATCCACATTTCATATAACTTACACACAATAAGATATTTTTCTTATACATGTAGGCATACATTGTTTTTACAAAGTTGTGCAACATGTAACATTCCAGTAATTAAGACAGAGATTATTCTCATCACTCCAAAAAGTGCTCTCGTTTTTCTTGGTAATCACTTTTCTTCCCCTTTCTCTCAGCTTCATGGAAGCCTAACTGATCTATTTACTAACTGGATAATTTTACTTTTGGAGAATACCATATGGATAGGATCATACAGCATTTTCTTTTTGAGTCTGTCTCACTTTTCATAAGAAAGTGCTTTGGGGTGTATCTATGTTTTTTTTTTTCTTTTATATAGGCCATTCCTTTTTGCTTCTGAGGAGTATGGTCTTTTAAGAGTGTATGTTTGTCCACTGGTTTTGAAGTTTAGTTATGATAGATGATAGATGAAAGTGCTTTAAATTTTCTGAGCACAAGTTTGTGTGTGTTCATGTAGGAAAGTATGGGTGTGAATTTCACTTGGATATGTAGGTGCCTGGTCAAAGAGCAAGCTCATCTTTATGAAAAACTGTCAGCTCATATTCCAAAGAGATTTTACCATTTTGTTCTTCCACTGGAATTTAAAGAGAGCCCAAGTTACTTCATAGTTTGTATGCATTATATATTCCCTGTTTCAATTTGAGCAGTTTTAAAGCACCAGTATTAATTAATTAATACCTGTGGTATTAATTTACATTTCTTCAATAGGTGATAATGTTGGATGATTTTTTTTGGATGTTGTTTTTGCATCTGTCTATATAGTTTTATTTGATGGTGTATGTTTACCACCTAATTATAGGTCAGAAGAAGAGAGTATTGCTTGTGTTTCCATCTGTCATTATTAAATGGGCCATAGTTTTACTAGTTAGTCACAGTGAAATATTCTTTTATAAATACACACATATATATGCATTATTATGCAAAAAAATACAAAAAAGAGCAAATGGCCTTAAGTCTAAGTGTTGTAAATTAGCAAGGTTTTCCTACAGCGTGATGGTGAGTACTTTGTGTGATCTAGCCCTCTACTGGGCATCCTCATATTCTTCTCTGCCCTTCAACTTCTTGCTCACTCCTTCCCAGCTGACTCCCTTTCCTGAGAGTACATGTGGGATGGATGTGCTTTTCCCTTAACCATTTCATCTCAGGCCTTTAGTTGAGACACATGCCTGGCTCTTCAGTCCATTTAGGCGTCCAGCCAAGTACGTCCTTATTTGTTAGATCTCCACAGAAAGGCCTGTGTAAACTATACCTCCTCCTGCCACAACGTTCTTTGGAACATTTATCAATCTCAGGCACACTCTAGTTCAACTATGCCTTTGTTTGTTAGCTATTTCTTCCCACTGAAGTCTAAGTTATAGAAGTACTGGAATTTGACCTCCTCTGTAAACCACGGTGTGGGACAGAGACAAGGATGTAGGAGACATTCAGGAAATTTGAGGGTGAAATTAATGAGTCTTTAGGTGAAAGGTAAGTTAGAGAGATGCTACACAGCCATCAGCTTGTTTGGACAGGCCTGCTCCCAGGATCTAAAAGTTTATTGAGCCATTTCACTCTTGACCCACATGAACTCCTAACCAACCTTCCTTTGTCAAAACCTAGGTGCCATTTGCACATGGCCCTTTAAAGCCCAGTCCTAAAATGGCAGCCAACAAAAGCAGCACTTGCTGTGACTTGAGAGTCCCTGTGCATACTCTTTGTCCTTAACTAGATTATGATGCAACAGAGCAGACAGACTTGCTGAATGGCTACCGCAGGTGCAGTTTGTGAGTGAGCTCAGGCTTTTCTCTTAGGATTTCATGGTTTGTTTGTTTCCTTTTTTGCACCAGTCTTGATTTTTTTTTTCTTTTTTTGTCCTGACTTTCCTGGGTTGCACACACAGACAGGATGTTTCTTGCTCGCTATCTGTATGTTTGATTCCTCTTAGTTGACAGGAGATAGTCACAAGGAAGGGTGGCTTACCATCAAGTTATGGTTGGCTATTCTGAGGTTAAAAGTATCCAGAGCTAAGGACTTCCAGAAAGTATTCTTTGGTGGATACGAAGAGCATCGCTTGCTCTCAGTATGTTTGGAGACTCCATGGTGTTTCTGCTCATAATAGTCTTTCATCCTATTTCAAATGTAAAGACCTTCCTGAATTTGGATATGGCAAACCTAGTGTAGACTGAGACAATTATGATGGTGGTGGGGAAACAACCAACTGACCAACTGTTTGAATGAACAAAACATTCACCAATTAATGACTGTTTTTGAAATCAAGAACATCTTATGGTCATCCCCCCCAAAAAAAAAGTAGAGAGCACTTCTAGAAATATACTTTATATGGATATATTATAGATATTATAAGTATAGACATTTTTATTTTTCTAATGCATTTTCAGCTCAAAAGTAGTAGAAGAAAATGGCGATCTTCCTACATTAATAAAACACAGCCTGCTATTTGGGCCTTGTTATTGTCAAGACGTCCCAAATGGGTGTGAGTATTACAGGACACAAGGGGCCACCGTGCGCAGCTTCTCCCTTGGGCTCAATTCCTTCATAAAGTGTCGAGTCTGGTTTACAGTACTCCTCCAAGCTGTGCATGCTTCAGAACTGATCTTTGCCTCCTCACTGATCTTAAACAAAATTATGAATATCTTCCTAAATCCTGACTTTTTCACACCAAGAAATTCTGACAGTGGCACTTCTGGGGGTTAATGGTGGTCTAATTATCTTGCACCAATAAGGAAAAAGAGTCAGCCTTTTGGCAAGATCATGTCAGAACTAGTCAGATAATATAGATATTTCTACCTCCACACATTTCTAGTGGTTTGTCGCTGCTTTAATTAAATGTTATATGAATACATTTCCAAATGATACAAACACAGGGCAAACTCTGTTTTGGAACTGCTGCTCCTACATTTAAAATGTATTTGAAATGTAATTAAAAAAATAGATAATGGGAAAGGAAAACTAAAATAACTTGAAACAAGCAGAATATAGTAGCTCATCATTACACTAATATATCAAACAATGTGATCTTAGCTTAATTATCCCCTTTGAGAGTTGAGAAAACTAAGCACAACCTTCAATTTACAGCTGTTTGGTGCTGGGAACCTGAATTATTATTTAAGAAGGAGAGGGAAAAAGTTTATTTATTGTGACCTCCGCTCAGTTTTTATTCATCGTGGAAAATCTGTATATTCACAAATGAGGGCCATTCATCCTGGGGCCGCGGCATTCTTCAGCTGTCCAGGCCTACATCAACTGCACTTCTCCAGCTTTTGTGTTCATCTCGAAGGCTCTTCATCCAGATTGTTCATCATCTTGATGGTCTAGCTTTATCTTGCCTTTGTACAGCTGCATTCGGTTTATCCAAAGTGCTGAGGGAGCTTGGGGAAAGAGAAAGGAAGGAGCAAGCAAGCAGGAGAGAGGGAGCTGAGAGCGCTGGGAAATTGAGAGGAGAAAAGGCAGTGGCCGGTGCACATATGAGGATAATTCGTAGTTTCTCAATAATAATAATAAAAAAAGGAGGACAGGCTAATTACTGGCTTAACTAGGGCAGCCTGTGGATCTTCATGTCAAAAGGACTGCAGTAATTATTTGCCATCAAAGCACATTCATATTGTGGCACAAAAGAAGGGCCTTTTGCAAATGGATCCTGCTAATAAACAGGGCTGAGAGGAGCATTATGTGTCTCCCTGGTTGCAGGCACATTAACACAGTGACATGGAGCATAACTCCGGGCCTCAGTAAAAAAAACACCAGAATGATAATTATCCCCCACCTCCCCAGCCTCTCCCGCCTCTCCCTTTGTATTGGACAAGGAAGCTGAACATGACCCATTGGAGGGCCCAAGGCAGGCTATTAGTGACCCCTGAGCCCTGACAAGGTGCCTCTGTTCTTTTAAAAGCTTCCTCTTGATGTCAGAAGGGCCACATGGACCAGCAGGCTCAGCTCCAAATGGTCCAGCCACACTTCAACCCTAAAGACACCTGGAAGGTCATGGCCAACTTAAGGCAAATGAAGACAGGAAGGGGAGACTGAAATCCTGATGCATCTGCCCACCCTCCTCTTCTTTGTCCTCGCTAGCTCCAATGAAGTCACTTAGGTGCTGAAAACTAGATTCTGGGACAAAGAAGTTCTCTCCTGTTTTCTTGTAGTAAATAACGTCTTAGGGAAATATTTGCCTGCCATGGGATAATTTATGGGAGAAAAACTATGGGACAATAATATGTAAAAAATGTAGGGGAAAGGTGGCAGAGGTGGATGTAAATCAGCTCCTTGCATTAGCCCTGCCTCTAGCAGATGTAAACACACCAATTCCCCACAGCTAGCAGGTCACTGCCTGCCAGGGGGCTGGAGTTTAGTGAATAGCTCTGGACGCTTTTCTTGCTTCTTGCCTGGCAGTTGTTATGAGGCTCATCAGCAGCAGAAAATCAAGCAAACAAGCCAAAGCCCTGATGATGTCACCTGTGAGCTCCAGTGGACCCAACTCTGGAAAGTCCTGTGGCTGTGAATCTTCTCAGAAGGCTCCAGGCTTGTTCTGCTTCTAGGCAGAGTGGCTGCAATGGCAAAAAAAAAAAAAAAAAAAAAAAGGCCAGCAATCAGCTTGCAAAAGGTAGCTGATTGTCTTTTTCTTTCCTACCTCTTCCCTCTCTAGCTTTGATGGTTCTATGAGAGGAGTTTTCTGAAGCCCAGTTGGCATCCCACAACCTGGATGATGTGGGCAGGATTCTATTCTACACGCACCAGAAGCAAACTCAATCCCTGTGACTCTCATTTTACCCAGCAGAGAAATTAAGAGTAAAAATTTGCATTGCAAAAGAATCCTTACTTCACACACTCCAGTTTCCCTGAGCATTTAAATATTTAATTATTCCACTTTCACCACATCTCTTCAATATAGTACCTGAAGTTCTTGCTAGAGCAATAAGACAACTAAAGGAGATCAAGGGGATAAACATCGGAAACGAAGAAGTCAAATTATCCCTATTTGCAGATGATATGATAGTATACATAAGCCACCCCAAAAATTCCACCAGAGAACTCTTACAGCTGATAAACACCTTCAGCAAAATGGCTGGATACAAAATTAATTAAAAAAAAATCAGAAGCCCTTCTTTATACAACAAACAAATGGGCTAAGAAAGAAATAAGGGAAACAACCCCCTTCACAATAGCCACAAACAACATAAAATACCTGGGGGTAACTCTAACCAAGCAAGTAAAGGACCTGTGCAACAAGAACTTCAAGCCCTTGAAGAAAGAAATGGAAGAGGCCTTTAGAAGATGGAAAGATCTCCCATGCTCATGGATAGGTAGGATCAACATAATAAAAATGGCCATCCTACCAAAAGCATTATATAGATTCAATGCAATTCCTATCAAAATACCAACACAATTTTTTATAGACTTGGAAAGAGCTAGTCTCAATTTCATATGGAACAACAAAAAGCCCAGAATAGCTAAATCAATCCTGTACAATAAAAAAACATCTGGAGGTATCACCATCCCAGATTTCAAGCTGTACTACAGAGCAATAGTTGTAAAAACAGCATGGTATTGGTATAGAAAAAGACCAGTAGATCAATGGAATCGAATTGAAGATCCAGAAATAGACCCACACACTTAAGGCCACCTAATTTTTGACAAAGAAGCCAAAACGGCACATTGGAAGAAGGACAGCATCTTCAACAAATGGTGCTGGTCCAACTGGATGTCCATTTGTAAAAGAATGAAATTAGACCCATACTTATCACCTTGTACAAAACTTAAGTCCAAGTGGATCAAAGACCTTAACATAAGGCCGGTCACACTAAATCTACTAGAAGAAAAAGTGGGAGAAACCCTTGAACTAATTGGCACAGGCGACGACTTCCTGAACAGAACACCAACAGCTCAGGACTTGAGATCAACAATCAATAAATGGGACCTCATGAAACTGAAAAGCTTCTGTAAGGCAAAAGACACTGTCATTTGAACAAAACGACAGTCTACAGACTGGGAGAAAATCTTCACCAACCCCACATCTGACAGAGGGCTAATATCCAAAATCTACAATGAACTCAAGAAATTAAATGCCAAGAAACCAAATAATCCAATCAAAAAATGGGGGACAGAGCTAAATAGAGAATTCACAAAGGAGGAATCCCTAATGGCAGAGAGACACTTGAAGAAATGCTCAACATCCTTAATCATCAGAGAAATGCAACTCAAGACGATTCTGAGATTCCATCTCACACCTGTCAGAATGGCTAAGATCAAAAACTCAAATGACAGCACATGCTGGTGAGGGTGTGGAGAAAGGGGTATCCTACTCCATTGCTGGTGGGAATGCAGGCTTGTGCAACCACTATGGAGGTCAGTCTGGAGATATCTTAGAAAACTTGGAATAGTTTTGCCTCAGGACCCAGCCATACCCCTTCTGGGTATACACCCAAATGCCTCTTCACGGAATCACAAGGAAGTTTCCTCATCTATGTTCATAGCAGCCTTATTTGTAATAGCTAGAAACTGGAAACGACCCAGATGTCCCTCAACCGAAGAATGGGTTAAAAAACTGTGGTACATCTACACAATGAAATACTATTCAGCTATCAGGAACAATGAAATTATGCAATTTGCAGCCAAATGGATGGAACTAAAAAAGCTCATCCTGAGTGAGATAACCCAGACTCAGAAGGACGCATATGGCATCTATTCACGTATAGTAGGATTTTAGCTATATAGTAGAAGGTATCAATACTACAACTAACACACCAAAGGGAACTTGGACATAGACTTTTTATTTTTAATTTTTATTTATTTTTTATATATTTTTTATATTTTTTTCTATTTTTTAGTCTTTTTTATCTATTGTCTGCTTATTGGTTTGTTTGTTTAGTAGTTCTCTCTCCCAGACAATGAGACACTTTTCACTGATGGTACTGCTTCGTAGACCCCCAATGAATGAGGAGGCTCTTGGCCCTAATACGACCTCTCAACTGAGATGAGGGACTGTTATATAAGGACACCCCACCCCAGAGAAATGGGATGGAAGGTTAGGAGGTAAAGAAAAAAAATGAAATGTGATTTTTCGGCCTTTTACTACTAATTGTCATAAACTGTTTAGGATAATTAAGAAATGCAAACTAATGGTTATGCAAGCTGGTCATTCTGTTAGGTACTATGACAGCCTATTATAGTTACTTGCTAAGCTAATCAGAAATAAACCTGCTAAGAGACAAGCAACATCTGCTTACCCTAATATAAGAGATAGATAGGGCCTCTTCAAAAACCTCAAGAGATCTGTAGAATATGGCATTCAAAGATGTTTTCATAACTTTAGATTTTTTTATATCAAAACATATCAACTCCTGACAGCACCCCCTATTCTCCTCCAAGTAGAAGATGAGCATCGAAGAATCTCCAGTGGGAGATGATTGAATTAGTCGCAAGCCTATCTCTTGGTAGGAAAAGCCCCTTGCTCCAACTGTAGACAAACTGCTGTCCATAAAGGACAAAACCTGGAAGCAGGTAAGTCGACAGCCTAGCTCTGCCAAGACAGGGTAGGTAAGTCCTTCATAACCCCTGCTCTACAATCAATGTCTGTCAGAGAAATGGGGCCAAATGACTGAAGATCGATGCTGTAATATATGGAGAGAAAATAGGAACTGTCCAGGCAGCCACTGGTATGTTATTTCTTAGTTTTAGAAGCTGCAGGCCCTGTACTTCCTATAAAGTCAGATATATTTATCCCTCTCAGGTCTCTGAGGTGGTTGAAGAACAGATAGCTAGAGTCTCATAATTAAATTTTGAGTTGTTTAGGAGTCAAGAGAGTGTTATGGATCTAAGAAGATCCTTTTAAAATTGTGTTGCAAGTTAGTATGAATGTTGAGTCAGATATAGAACTTTAAACTCATGGAGATGGTTAGATAGTAGAATGTTAAAGTCAGGTACCAAATACATATGGACTGGTCATTGGGAATGTACGCTAAGCCATATAACCCTCATAACTGTGACCTAATTACCTCCGTTGTTTTGTATTGTATTTATTTTTATAAGAGAAAGAGCCATTTGTTGGACTGAAAGGGGAAATTATAGGGGGATATAAGATATACCTTAAACTTAAAAGAAAAAAAAAAGGGAAGAGGATGGGGGATTGAGGGTGGGAGGGTGGGACTGGAGGGGGAATAGGGAGGGGACTGCAATTGAGATTTAACTTGAAGAAATAAAAAATAAAGGAAAAAATAAATATTTAAATATTTGAAAGGCTGGAGGTAGATAAACTTCAAATTAAAATGTTATGAGCCCTTTCTAATGGATGACCTATCAGGAATGGAAGCTTTAGAAGGCTGTGTGTCCGGGAAAACAAATGACGAGGTTTTAGGGTTTCATTCAAAGCTAAGTAGGAGTGTGTGCCCTCTGAAGTAACTCTAGTCTAGGGGACATGCCCTCTCAGCCTGTGAATCTCAACAGAGTCAATCAGTCAATCAATCAATCAATCAATCAATCAACCAACCAGTCTTTTCCTGTTTCTACTTGCCTGTCTGCCTTTCTATTTTTTTTCTTATTTCTCTGTTTACCAATTTTATAACCTTAAGGACTTGAAATACAGACACATCATATATTTTTCAAATAGTTCCAACTGGTAAAGAAAAAGGTGTCAAAATATATTATTTCTCATTTTATCCCTAGGGTTCCTTTGGAAGTTTAAATGCCTATATCCCACAGCTTACGAGACCCATCTATGCGCATGTCCGTCTATGTGCACGTCCGTCTATGCGCATGTCCGTCTATGCGCATGTCCGTCTATGTGCA
>CAJQZJ010032798.1:2383906-2413842 GCA_907164525.1 Lophiomys imhausi
ATGTCCGTCTATGCGCATGTCCGTCTATGCGCATGTCCGTCTATGCGCATGTCCGTGTATGCGCATGTCCGTCTATGTGCATGTCCGTCTATGCGCATATCTGTCTATGTGCATGTATGTCTTTGCGCATGGCTAATAGACATCTCAAGGGCGCACATTTCTCCCCATTACCTTTGCTTTATTCTCTGTTCTCTGGTATCTTCAGAGGTTAACTGCTGCTTCCCCACTGTAAGGTCAGATGCTCTTCATCACTCTTGTTCCTTCTCCAACTGTTATCACTTCCCATCTGTTAGGAGACGGCCGGCTCTGTCTTCAGAGAGCATTTGGAATCTGAGGGCAAATTGGTCAGCCCCATGCTAGCTTGGCCTGCACCACCCTCCTCTGTTCCCTGGAATACTCTGATGGCCTCAGGGTGCAGGTTAGCCTTCAGTGTTAAATCAGGTAGCTAAAAAGAGTGGGCATCATTGGGAAAGGAAGCTCTGGGAAGAGACTTGATGGGGAGAGAGATGATAGACACTGGTCTCCGGACCTATGATCTATTTCTAATTTAGTATCCAGTTTCATTCTTCTAAACTGCATCCGTGTCGATAATGCAAGAGGGAGGGTCTCAGGTTATAGCTTGTACTATTCCAAAATGTGCTCATCTCCTCTTCCCACAGCGTAGCCTGATTTTTGCCGACACAGAGGGAGTCTTTTCATTTTGGCGTTTTCACCCCTCTCCCCATGAGTCACTTCTCAGAGTTTCTCCAATGATGGCTACTCTTTTTAGTTACCTGACATAACACTGAAGACTAACCTTCACCCTGGCGCCTGTGTCTCCCTTGCTTTGTTGTGTTACTGAATTTTTCAGCAAAATGTATTGAACATAACATGTAAGATATGTTTTATTAATTGTTATTTGAAATCTTTTGCTTATAAGCTCTAAGAGGGTCAATGAAATTCCTTGCACGGACTTATTTCCATGAATCCTGATAATGTCTGGAATATCATAATTTTTCAGTAGATACTGTGGCATGAATATTGAATCAATGAATTTCAAAGTTTAAGGATGGAGATCAGTAATAGTGACTTCTTTTAATGGATGGTGCTGGAGAGATGGTTGTAGGATTAAAAACACTGACTGCTTTTTCAGAGGCCCCTGATTTGGTTCCCAGCCTCTACATAGCAGCTCATAACCATCTGTAACTTCAGCTCCAAGAGTTCTGCCACCCTCTTCTGGCTTCTGCAGGGGTCAGGCGCAAACATGATTCATATCCATGCCTACATGCGAACCTTCATACACATTGTCATGGTTTGAATAGGTAGGGCCCCAATAGACTCATGTGTTTGTATGCTTGGCCAATGCAGAAGGGCACTATTAGGAAGTGTGACCATGTTGGAGGTGGTATGGCCTTGTTGGAGGAAGTATGTCACTGTGGGAGCGAGGGCTTTGAGGTCTCATATGTGCTCAACCTCTGCCCAGTGTAGAGGACAGTCTCTTCCTGGCTGCCTTCGGACCAAGAAGTAGGACTCTCGGCTCCACTAGCACCATATTTGCTTGCATTGCTGCCCTGATAACTGCCATGATGATAGTGGTCTCAACCTCTAGGACACACATAATATTAAAAAAAAAAAGTTTTTTTAAAAGGGAAAATAGTAGAAAATGTTCAGATGGCAGAACAAAGCTTATGATAATGAAGCAATCTAGTAGAAACAAGCAGATCACTGGATTCCAACAGTGCAAGTACTGTTATCCCTGGCATTCCTCTACTAATGCTGGCTATGGATACTTGAGCTCTCTGTTCTCACCCTTGTACTGTGGGTTTAGGGTAGAAAATAGCCTAGTACAATAAGAAAGTTTTGTTTGTTTCCTTCATATCTGAAAATATTTTGTTTGTTTTGAGAATGTGACCTTTCGGTGATGCAGTCTGTTATGGTGGAATCTTCACAGACCAAGTAGCCACTCAGTTATTCTGCACTTCCCCGGGGCTAAACGACCAAATGCTGAGGCTAGAGATGCAGATCAAAAACACCTCACTACACCACATCAAACACATCTTTGTTGTCCCTTTCAGAGAGTGGGCTTTAAAAACAATGTCATCTCCATTACCCCAAAACTTTTTAGTTGAACATATCTTTTAATGTTAAGAGGCAGTTGGGTTGTCAGGCACTTGTTTTCAAGTGTGTATGTCTCTCTCTCTCTCTGTCTGTCTCTCTCTGTGTGTGTGTGTGTGTGCATGTTTGTGGGGGTGTGGTTACCTATGTATTGAATGGAAGCCACAGGTGGGTGTCTGGTGTCTTCTATTACTGAGCTTTGTCTTACTCCCCTGAGGTATAGTTTCTCATTGAACCTGAAGCTGCTTCCTGTTTCCTTGATGAGGCTGGTGGCCAGCAAGCCCCAGAAAACCACTTAGCTTCCTGCCCCAGGGTTGGGGTTAGAGGTGCATATAACCTTGCCTGGCTTTTATGAGGATGCTGGGGACCCACATTCTCGTCCTCATGTTTACACAAGCCCGTGTTTTACACACAGAACCATCTCCTTAGGCACTAATTGCCAACCCTTAATTCCCAGTCCCTGGGGGTCTCAGCTGTCTGCCTTTATTTCTCTATATCAATATTTTAATCAAAGAATATAGACAATTTGAGAGGCAGTTTCCAAATAAGAATTCCAAGTTAGTTTGCTACACATCACAGGACACTTCTGGACAATGTGTCTTCTGCCACCAAAGACCATGGCTGGGAAGGAAGAAACACAATTAGAAAAAGGTGCTGTTTGCAGCGTAAATCCCCGGGAGCTCTGTGATCTCAGAATTGAGGCAGAGCATGCCCAGGTTATAAAAGGAGCAATACTCTTTAAAGTGTGTGAAGGTCTTCTGAGCTTCTGCATAATTGAGGAAAAGCAGGTGGGGACTGGGTATTATCTCAGACACTCTGAAACTGGTCTGGACCAGAACAAGTTTGGGCACTGCCAAGGATGGCAAGCACTGTGGACATGAGAGAGTTGGCGAAACTTTTGCCTTTACCTCAGTGAGTATGGCCAGAGCCTTAGGATTCCTTCTGATGTCCTTTGATTGTTACTGGGCTCCAGCAAGACAACCTTGGGAACAGCAAACTCATGAATCAGTTTACAGTGTTGCAGGGAGAGTTGTGTTAGCTTATGACAAACCTGGATTAGTTTGTTGGTCTGTGAAGATATTGACAAAGGAGAGTTTTAGTGTGTATTCAAGAAAAATCTCACAGACCCATGAATTGGAGAAACCAGTGTAAGTTGGAGTAATAAGAATCAGAGGTCTTGGTTTAACTCTGTCTTACTTAATTTTCTATTTATCTTTTAGCAATAGAAATTTCCATTATTGTGCTCACTTCGGCAGCACATATACTAAAATAGGAACAATACAGAGAAGATTAGCATGGCCCCTGTGCAAGGATGACACGCCAATTCATGAAGCGTTCCATATTTTTGTTGCTTTAGGCAGTGCTGGAGAGTCATCCTAGGGCTTCATGCATACTAACAAACAGTCTATCAAGTGAGCTATATCCTCAGATTGTCACAGTATAACATCTTATATTACAGCCCTGCAGGACGGTACTTGTTCTAACTCATCTACCTACCAATACCTTTCTCATACATAGATCAAATGTTTAAGATGTGATAACAATTTTATGGTATTATAATTCCCATAAAACATAAAGATTTTCTAGAAAATCATCAATCATCACAAAAACATTCACTTTGTTAATGAATTAAAGCAGCATTCTTGAAAATAAAAAAAGAAATTTCCATTATTAAATAATAGCTACTTTAGCAATTATAAAGTTAAATTACTAAATTTTAAAAAATTAGTAATTTCTTGGTAAATTTTTCTGTGATAAAACGCCATGACCAGGGCAACTTATAAAATAAAACATTTAATTTAGTTTATGGTTTCAGAGGGTTAGAGTCCATGTTGGTGGTGGTACAAGTGAAAGCTCATCTTGATCCATAACCACAAGATATATATTTTATATATATATATATATATGAGAGAGAGAGAGAGAGAGAGAGAGAGCAAGCACACTGGAATTACACGAAAGCCTCAAAGTCCACCTTCAGTAACAGACTTTTTCCAATGAGGCCACACCCCCTAATCCTTCCCAAACAGTCCCTCCAGCTGGAGACCAAACACTCAAATATATGAGACTATGATGACCATTTTTATTCAGATCACCACAAATTCATTAATGATATTCAGAGAAAATTAGAGTTCAGATCTTCAAACGAACGACTTTGCAAAGTGCTTCCTCCAAGGTATTGCTGAACAAACATGGCATGTATGATAGTTCAAAGGTAAGGCTGGGAAACATCCAGTGGTATCTTTCCTGAAATGTGTACCTTTTTTTCCCTATTGTGTATATTTCATAAAACATCACCTCAGAAAAATCCTATGAGAACAACTTTATGAAGACCCACCAATGTCTCTTTTCTGTTAATTAGCACATTACATATTGCATAAATTTAATGTTGATCCTAAACTCCATAAAATTTGGATTTCAGATTGTTTCCTTATCCATATTTTTAGCTCCCAAAGGTATGACTGTTTGAAACCATTTACTTAAAAAAAAAATCTTGTGTGTGTTGTTAATTATTGACTTAGAAAACATACCTTAAAGCATTTTGTAATATTTTTTATTTTTGAAATTAAAATATAATTCTATAATTTTCCCTCTTCCCCTTTCCTTCCCAAACCCTTCCCATGTACCTTGCTCTCTCTTAAATTAAAAGTCTTTATTTCTTTAAATTAATATATATTGTAATATATATGTATATAGATCTGTGTATGTGCATGTGTGTTACTTGTATGTATATGATTTCAGGGATGACCACTTGGTATTCAATAGCCAACTTGGAAGCTCTAACCCAGGGAAGACTATTTCTCCCATTTTCAATTTTCATAGGTCTCACCCCTCATCAAAGAAATACATCCTTGAAATAGATGGAAACCATTACATAAAAACCACAACTGATCCAAATGTAGAGGACAAGAGACCATGTGGCATCCATCCTCAACTGATACAACCACAGCAAACCTCCTGCACTTAGGCTCAAGGGTGAGAGCAGAAATGGTGGGAGGAGATTTAAGAGAGAATACTAGGAACTTGGATATGGAGTTTCCATCTCCGAAGTGTCAGAGAAGCTACATTCAGGAAGTTTTGTCAGCTGCCTAAAAAAGAGCTGTGCAAGGATGACATCAACAGACATGCTGACGTGGAAAGGGAGATCTTATGGGGTCACCCTAGAAGAAGAACTGCAAGTAGCTAATAAATGTGAAGTTGTCTACTCACACTGTGTAAGCAGTAGTCTTCTTTTAAAGAATCCACACCTTCTGCTCTTCACAGATAGGAGAGTGGAACTAACCGGGTTTCCCTCTGTGGGCCTGGCCACTTTAGTTGGATTTGTCAATATTCCCAGGCTCCATTTGCAGGTCTTCTCCTGCTAAAAAATGGGATTTCCTTTACCATTCTATAGGCTGGTTCTTAAAACCAAATGGAATCTTCCATATAAATATCACCCTAAGAAGAGGCTGTGTTCTGCCACTGCATCCCCCCTTGTCCATGAGTCCCTGGGCTTTCTTTTCAAAATACACATCTGAAGACAGGGAATGGATGCCATAGTCCAAGACTCCCAAAAAGTACAGAGAAAGTAGAGTGAGCTCTGATGCTTAGAATGTAGATCAATAAACTACTGAAGCAGCCATGTTTAGAAGGCATGTGCAAGTCTTGTTTTTCACCAACACCATCACTCATTATCGATGGATTGATTCTGTTAGGAAAACTGATGACTCAAAGAATTTGAAAGAGAAATCCCAAAATTTAGTTCAGGATAAATTTATTGTTTTATTACTGTAAAGGTATTACTTTATGCTTTTTTATAGAACTTAACTTGAATGTGTTAGTGTTCTGCATACCCATGCTTATAAATTAAACACACACACGCACCTTTGCACCTTATACACACATGCCTACTTGTGTACACCTTCTTATCTTATGTTGTATAATCATTGTTCCAGTTTGGTCTGGACACAACAGCCAAGTATTTCAGCTATGTCACACTGTCATGGGTTGTTGATTTTGTCCCCTTCCAGGTCCTATTCAGCACAAACACTTTTGTCTCATTTTTGCTACTATTGAAAAATGTTTTATGCCATGAATTGATTAAAAAATTATTTCTAACCTCAGATAAACTTTAAAGTTTCCAAAAGAACTTTTTTTATGGCAAGATGATCTTTCCATTTTTTTCTGATATTTATCATTTGCTTAACTTTTAGTGGAAAATCCTCCTCCTATTTCAGTGAGGGACCACAGACAATTAATTTTGTTCTTATGTACTTCTGTTTCTTTGTTTTGAAACCTTGCTCATTTTATTGGGCTTGGAGGAAAAAAATATGAAATGTGTACAAAGAGCAGAAAGCCTTAGTTGCTTGATTCCAGACATTTGCTGTTTAATATCGCTTTTGTAATGCAGTGCTTACGTCATTTTCTCCAAGCTTTACTTACACCTTTGTCCTCTGTTATCTCTTTGTTTTTTAGTGGTTTAGAAGACAAAATAGTAACTCCATTCGGGAGTCATGGTTGCAGACTCCAATCTATCTCCTGAACATTTAAAGTGTTGGAAAATTTAACGACTGTTTTTAAAAGTTGAGATGTTTCATACAATGATGTTAATATTAATATGTCATCTTGGGGACAAATGAGAAAGGAAAGGTTTTAGTGGAATAGTGGTGTGTTTTTGTGTCAAAGGTCCACTTTTGATGGCTAGTTATTTGTCAACTTGACACAGTCTAGAATCATTTGGAAGAGGGCACCTCAACTGAGAAGATGCTTCCACAAGACTGCTCCGTGGGCAAGCCTGTAGGCAAGTCTGTGGGCCATTTTCTTGGTTGGTGACTCATGTGGGTGGGTCCAGACTACTGTGGATAGGGCCACCCTTGGGCCGACAGTCCTGGGTACTACAAGAAAGTAGGATGAAGGGCAGTCCAGTCAGCCACAACCCTCCAAGGCTTCTGCATCAGTTTCTTCATCTTGAGTTCCTGCCTGGCTTACCTTCAAGGTGGACTATCATCAGGGCACGTAAGCTGAAACTAACCCTTTTCCCACAATGCGTTGCTTTTGGTCATGGTATTCTGTCACAAAAAGAGAAACTATCTAAGGCAGATACCCTGGCATTTTCTTTGCTGTTGAATTGCTGTCTGTCTGCATCTGTTAGATACAGTCTGTAGGGAGGGACTGTATTTTGTTCCTAAAGACTAATCTAAAGGCTAAACACACACACACACACACACACACACACACACACAGACACACACACACACACACACACACACACACACACACAGACACACACACACTTCTTGTGCATTCACCTTAAAGACTAATATCTTGAAATTTGAAATGAAAATTCTCCTTCCTTTATTTAGGCTTTGATGCCGCATGCACTAGGAATAGATATCTTTTCCTCTTTAGTGAAGGTTATCAGGCATCTCAGCCATTGCCATCAATCACTCAACAGATTATTGATGTCTGCCATGTACTGGGACTATCATGAATAGTTAGGAGTCAGTTGTAATCCCTAAGACTATTCTTGGACTTAGAAAATTCTGTATGTCTATCTCTCCCCACATGGTGTCTTAAATACTTTACTTTTGAAGCCTATCAATTAGAATTTCTTGCAAAAAGAAGTTAGAAGCCTTTTTTTTTCCAATTTGGGTAGAAAATATATTATTCCTCATACCCACCTCTAGCCAGGAACTTATTCAATGAATACAAGTTTCAGTACATTTGTTCTTCTACATAAATATGTTTCGATAACATAGGAAACCTTATACTTACTCTGTAACTACTGAGGACCTGTGGGCTTAAAATTAGGCCCCTGCTTGAAGGTTTTTTTTTATTTAAATACTTTATTATTTTTTTTCTTCAAGTTACATCTCAGTCACAAACCCCTCCCTATTCCCCCTTCCTATCCCGCCCTTCCACCCTCTTCCCCCTAGAAGTTTCCCCTTTCAGTCCAACAGATGGTTCCTTCTCTTATAACAGTAAGTATTATGCAAAACAACAGATATAAATATGCCACATGTATGAGAGTTAAATGGCCCAGTATACCTTCCCAATGTCCAGTTTATACATATTTGGCCCCTGACTTTAACATTCTACTATCTAACCATCTCCATGAGTTTAAAGGTCTATATCTGACTCAACATTCATACTAACTTGCAACACACTTTTAAGAGATCTTCTTAGCTTGAAGGTTTTGTACATACGGCAGAGATCTAGAAAGAAGCAATAAGCACTGGGAGAAAGTATCTCTTTTAGAAAGTTTTACTTTTGTGAGGTTATCTGTTGATAATGAAATATGGAAAAATTTCAACTTTGCAAGGGTGAGTTTTAAAAATACTCTACAAAAATACATGTATAAACAGAAGTAGTCTATCGTTGCTTCAAATCTCAATATGTGATTTTTTTCCATTTTGAGGTTTTTATTCTTAGGTTCCTATATATGCATATATATGCATATATATATGTATGTGTGTATCTCACAACTCAGTAGCTTGCTATTGATTGGACAAGAGATGCCTCTGAAATATCCTTATCAAGGTCATCATGCACCTTCTGAAAAATGGAGTACCTTACTTTGAAAATATTTAGGATGATGTAATGTGTTTTCAGTGCAAGGTGATAGTGTCGTTGGTTTTGCAACTGGTGTCATTGCTAGAGTACAGAACATTAGTCCTTGCCACTAGGTATTTTTCAAAATGTGCTAAGAAAGGACTATGATATGATCACCCCAACCAAGGTGCAGGAAGATCTAAAATCACCTGTTAGCATCTTCCAGTTGATAATTTTGAACAAATGTCAGTAGTATCAGGTGTTTGCATGCTTGAGCTAAAGGCAGAGTTGTCTGCTTTCTATATTGCTGATACTTTTATTCTCTCTGTCCAAGTTTGAATTTTGTTTGTCTCTACCTTTTCAACAACTGTGCAAGCAAAAGTTTATGAGTCTTTGGCTACTAGGAATCTGGGGACAAAACAGAGGGAGATGTGCTTTCCACTATTCTACAGCAGCATGACATGAATAATATCTGATCCCTTGAAAATGCTCAGGAGATACTATTATTTTTCTGAACCTAAGCCAAGGTCACAGTCTGAAATCAGAGTGATTTTTCACAGTGAGCATCTTTTACATCCCCTCTGTTTTCAATTTCTCCATTAGGGAAAGTTGGGGCTGGGAGAGTTGATTCCAAGATAGGTGTGGCTTTGATAAGACCAGGTCCCTACTCAGTTTGTTTCACTCTTCCTTTCCTATGTTGTTTCTTTATTCATGTGAAGAACAAATGTCATAGTTGCTTTTATCTTCAATGAGAATACAATGAACTTGGTAATTTATGAAGAACAGAAGTCTGATTTTCATACTTTGAAAGGCTAGAGGTACAAGATCTAGGTGTCAGGGTCTGACACAGACCTCTTGCTGCATTCTCGCATGATTGAAGACAGAAGGGCAAAGATGAACCAACTTTCCCCTGCACACACTTTCATAACGGCAGGAGTCTCACTCATGAGAGAGAAGTCCTCATAAACCAACCAACTAGTAAAGTCTGTGACTCTTACACCATCACAGTGACAAGTTGACTGGTTTTTCAGCAGTTAATTCAAACTTTAACAGATGATAATGTTTCAATAGCAATGCCTCATGTGAAGTCAGGTATTGGGCAGTGGGTAGAGGAATGAGACATGGCCAACATGACTTCCCCAGTCTTCTTGAAGTCATCTGAGATACCTTCTTGAAGACCTCAGCCATATCTCCTGCCAGTAGATTTGGTGGACTCTGCAACTGGGTATTGTTTGATATTGGACAAAGGATATCCCTGTTGGACTTGAATTGGGATTTCCTTTGTTTACTAAATTTTAATAAGTGGCAATAACAAAAAACGTTTTAATGACTTGCATTAAAGTATTTTTCTTGTGATTTGTAGCGCACTCCCTCATCTGTACTCACACAGGAAGACAGCCTGTTCCGTCTTCTTCCTGAGTCATTTCTGTATCCAACATCAAAAGCATCCCTGGATCAAGAATCCACGGGCTTCTGAATTTGCACATCATTTAGCAAGATTTAGCTGCATCGTGTGTTGTGGGTGAAGACACAAAGTAGAGACTGTATCAGACTACATCGTATCTGTGGCACACCTAGGAGAAGGCGGGGAATAGCCTCCCTGTAGAGCTTTCATTGGAAATACTTTGCCCCAGACATTTTCATCTTTGAGAGAATGTAGATTTATAGGTTTGATTTCTTAATCAGGGTGAGTTTTGATAAGATTTCATGGCTCAGATACATACAGTCATATTATGGACCCAGTGGTGATAGCAGTAATAGAGATAATATTATTAATATATCATTATATTAATATAAAAAGAGTTACAGAGTTAACACTTGCAAGGAAAAAGGTCCCAGCCAATCAGTCTTCATTGCCACTAGTTCACTCTTTGGCATATTTTATGGTTTATATGTCAGGACTAGTATTCAAAAATACACAGTAACAATCAGTTGTTGGTTTCCTCTGTGTGTGTGCTTTTTCCTTTCCTTTTTTTTCTTTTCTAAATTTTTATTCCTTCTTTCTCCTCTTTTGGATAAAATTTTATTCTTTCTTTGAAAATCTGGATCAGCGTCCAGTGAGGGGCTTCTAGAACAAATGTGCTGTAGTTGAACTTTGCTATCACATAACAGTTCTGTGGCTGCTTGTCTAAAATGACTTAATTTGCACTGCAGGACCAGTCCTGAACCCACAAATACCCCCAAAAGCCACAGTGAGCCAGGGCAGCAGACCTATTACTAATTTTTTATTAAAATCCCCGAGGCACCTAGCACAGGGCCCCAAAGCAGCTTTAATAATAGACAACATACAGCACATTTTTCTTGTATTGCCATGTAATCAAATCTGAGGCTGCTGTTCACTTTCTTTGTTTTACCTAGAGGACCAGCTTCCAATTTAGTTGTGGCCTACTCTAAACTGATTCTTCATTGTAATTAATGCCTACTTTGGCCTCAGCCACTTATACAACTTTCCATTAGAGGTTTGCAGCCATCCACAGAGTATTTTACTAAGTTCCCTTGCAGACCTGCTACAGCTGCAATTTTGCTAAAGTCCTTTTTATTATTTTTTACAAAGAATTTTTAAATTGCTTAGCTAAATAGCTTTTTTCTTTTTAATTCCCTGTTTTCTCTACTTGTGCTATACCTATTAAAATGTTTGGGCCAGGGTCCAAGTTGCAGCAATACACACATGCACTCATGTATGCATACACACACACACACACACACACACACACACACACACACACTCTCTCTCTCTCTCTCTCTCTCTCTCTCTCTCTCTCTCTCTATTTGCCCCTCCCTTGCTTCAAATAACCCCAGCCTGTAACTGACTTCAGAAAGTCTGGGAGAACTTATTTAGGTCAAGGTTTGCTGGGGCTTGTTTTCTGTCTGTTTCCTCTGAGATAGTACCTGGGCTTTAAAGTTCCTTGCAGAGACTGGTGAGAGACCTCTGCAAACATCCATGCAGTAGCCCTCTCACTACTAACCTTAAAAAAGATTATTGCAGCAGACCAGGGTCAGAGTGAATAGATGAAAAAGTATATGTCATGTCTTTGCTGCTCCCTGAACCTTCTCTGTTAGCTAGGCTGACATTTCCAGTGACTTTTCTTAGAGCCTTGTTTAGACTGGCTTTTCCTACAAGATTCTGGATCTGCTCATGGCCTGTCTTCTCCCTCCCATCCCCTGACATTACTGAACTGCAAAGAGCAACCATCATAAATCTGAGACCCTGGGCCCTTAGTTTGGTGTGCTTTCCACCTGGAAAGGTGGTCTTTGGGAGGAGGGCCTAATGATTACAAGAGGTTCACAAACCTGTCATGGATCACATCTAGCTTCTGCAGGGAGGAGCTTGGAGGGAGCAATTCCTTCAGAAGCCTTTGCTGATGCTGCCTACCTCAAACAGACATGATGATACTTCTGTGAGTTGTAATTCCTGTGCTTTAAGTATTATTAGTTTGCCCTCTAGGATTGGTTGGGGAAACAACAGATTCCCTTAATTCTCTTTGCAATATTTCATAGTTGTTTCTGCTCCGATAATATTTTGCAGTGTGCTAGAATGGTGTTGGCCTTTTAAGTAGTTGCCTTTATAGACAGTTTGCTCATGTCTACTATGTGAGTTGTTGGAGTTAAAGCTTATACAAAGGCTTAATGGGTTGGTCTATCTATTTTATAGTTAACTGTTCATAACTGAGTCATGTGTGATAAAGGGTATCACATTTGTAGGTTGGGGAAAGTTGAGATCCCATCTATTTCTTGGCCTTGTGGCATAATTTTTGAGCAAATATAGCTAACTGGTCCCTTCCATATGGTGTCACCTTCCCAAATTTATGTCCAACCTTTCTTTCTTCTTTCCTCAACAAATATCTTCAAAAATTATCAGGCAAACCAAAGCACTTGCTTGCATAAAGTGGCTGCCACACTTTCCTTTTAAACGTAGATATCTCTTACACAAGAAGCGAGACATGTAGTAAGGACCTGGCCTGAGAGTGGGGCTTAGGAAATCAGGAGTCCTCGCTTACTACGTCTCTTCACACATCTTGTGTTTGTGTTTGTAGCATATATATCACGTCAACTCTTCCAAATAGAGTGTGGCACTGAACAGAGGGAAATGCTTAATTTCTCAGGCTATATATTTTGCTTCTTAGTTGAAACACTGTTATGTACTCTGGGTAGAAGGCGTTGTAAGTACTGAGGACCAGCAAGGATTCTCAACTATCCCTGATGGGCAAATTCCTGAAAGCATACCTAAGGCATGCTCTACCACAGTGGTAAATTCTATTCTACTCTCGCTCCACCCCTTTCTCTTGGCCTAGCATGCCTGCTCCTGCCTGCTTTCTGAATATGACCACACATTACACCTCTCCTTTTCGATCATCTGTCTCTCCCACCAACAACCAGCTCTCTGCAACCTTACTCTATACCCATTGGCTTCGCTTTTAAAGAATTGCTTGTCAGTGAGTGTGAGGGGCTGCCCACTGCCAGTTATGGCAGATAACGGCAACCCTCCTTTGTCATAGGAACATTAGATAATTCTGTTTGAACTTATTTTCAAGTTAAATTATGAAGTGTAACTCCTGGGTCTTCAAGTTCTCAGAAGAGCAATGGGCAATTCCATTTAGATTATTTTGAAGTGAGTGCAAGAGAGAGAGAGAGAGAAAGAGAGAGAGAGAGAGAGAGAGAGAGAGAGAGAGATATCATTGAAAGGCAGAGGAACGTTCTATCTGCCTCATCGACAGATGTTATAATTTTCTAAAAATCAGAATTATTGACTATATCCTACCAGGTGCCCAACCAGAATGTCCCTTACCAGCACTTAAGTAGAATCAGATGAACTCAGTACAGATGCATTTTGTTTCCACATGGATGAGATATTTTCTTGTCTTCCTGATACAAAGCAAGATGCTAAATATTAGATAAGGGTTGAGTGATTGTGCTTGGACTGGGCCAACTGACAAGAGCATAGAGTTGCTTAGAGTATCCCTTTCATGATATTTAATATAATGGCCAGGGCTCTTTCAAGTCATTGGAATGACTTAGTACCCAACCTTTGGCATTCACCATTTTTAGTACAATGGGAAAGAATCTAACTCAACACAGCCTGTGGATGTTCACTGTGCTAGCTTAGCACTATTGTGTTTGAAGGAGGCAGAAGTAGCTAATAAAATAAATAATTAAGCAAGCTAAATTCAGAGGTTGCTTAAATAATATAAAAACTAAGATGCAGTGAGCAATTGGTATATGGTACCCTGGGTCTTTTATAGTATGGACAGAGATGGCTTCTCAGACCCTAGAGAGGAAGAACGTTCATGTGAGTGAGGGCTTCAAGGTGGGATACACTGGCAGAAGGCACAGGAACATGGGTAGCTGGTAGATACTAAGGAGGCAGGACAAAGTCTGCACTCCGTGCTGGGCAGTTCCTAAGTTCCTCAGATTGTAGGCAACTCCTGGATGATTTCAGCAGGATGGTGGCAAGATGCAAATTTTTTGTTCTAAAAAATGCATTTAGCATGTGTCCTTGGTAGTTCTGACTCTGGTGGATCTGACTGAGTTGCACACATACACAGTCTCAATTAACCTGTGGTCTTCAGGAAAGATTTTTCTAAAAAATCTGGGTTTTTTTTTTTTTTTTTGGTATACAATTTAATTATGGACCATCCCTTATCAGGAGAGGGCAAATAACAAGTGCTCCCCTGGGATAACAAAGTGTGCATATATATATAATTTCTTTTATTTATTTTTTCTGTATGGCCAGACTGGAACACAGTTGGCTGAGCCTTTGGGTTAGAGAAGTCATATCCTTAAAAAACCATTGGCATCCAATATTGTTTCTTCCCTATGCTCATCCTGAGTGGCTTTCCCTTTTGTGTATGTGTTTGTTTGAGACAGATGGCAACTTTACAGTGTGATGTTAGGACAAAAAGTGTTTGGGAAGGGAAGAGGGAAGGCAAACAAAAAAAGCGAGCCTTGAATAAGCAATTTTTTTTTTTTTAAGGGATACATCCCGGGACAGTTTATTTTTGTGATCTGCTTGGAATTTGGGGACAATGTGCTAGAATTCTCTTCTTGTCTTCATCTGGCAAGCTGCCTAAAAATGGTGGAGGACTTGGAAGAAAGACACAATGTTTCTATTAAAATAGGACTTTATTGGAAGCAGGGCCAGTGGCTAAAGTTAGTCCTTGGCTTTTTTTTTTTTTTTTTTTTTTTTAAGGAACTGTGCCTGGGTCTATGTGAGCAGAGAAATGGAGAATGGAAACTATTATCCAGTTTGGGTGCCAGGGCTCAGATATCTAAGTACATGCAAATCACTGTAGGCCAAATGTGGGCAGCTCTTGGAAGAGAACATGAATTATTTGGATAATTTCTTTAATTTCTCATTTTATTTATGGAGTAAACGAGGTCTATATTTGAGCTCAGGATGAGTTTAATATATTCTCTTGTGTAGAAATACTCCTCTGAATTTCTTCTTTTCCTTCAGGGTTGTTATTGTTAATGTTTATAGGAAAAACCTTATGGCTTGGGGACCATTCTGGGCTCTGGTCACATCAAACCCTTTTGCAGTACTGCAGTCCTCCAGATGTACAGGAATGGCTTCCAGACCAGATTCTGGTTCTTACAGGAGTCTCAAACAAACACTTCCTCATCACAACCAGCAGTTGTTGTTTTAAGATTTCTCTATTTGAATCAGTCTCAAAATTCAAGAGTCATGCTGGCTCCGTATTTTTCTGTGCTTCTATCTTTGCCTGTGTGTTCCATGGAATCTTTGTTGGATACCCTTCCCACACAGAGATACCATTAATTCATGTTTATTAGACTTAACATGTGTAATATGCCACACTGAATTTGCAAATTAATCTCAATTATTTACTATAATATAATTGTCACACTATTTAAAAACATTTATTGTGGTGTGTGTGTGTGTGTGTGTGTGTGTGTGTGTGTGTGTGTATGCCTGGGGACACATGCTTGCCACACACATGTGGACATCAGATGGCAATTAGTGGGGGTTGTTTCTTTCCTTCTACCATGTTGCATTTTTACCTGCTGAACCATCTTGCTGGCCCAAGTACCACAGAAGAGCAAGTCAAGTCTATGTGATGTTAAGGACATCTTCAAGACCACAGAGCTATGAATGGTAGATAGAGCACTTGATCCACAAATAAATTATTTCAATCTACAAAGAAAATATTGTGTCAATTTTATAGGCTAGGGATTTACTAGATGCTGGTAAGTATAAGAGAGATGAATGAAGGGAGAAATGATGCGAATTAAGCCATAAAACTTTACTGAAGGCATCAAATAATGTAAAACTATAGTGTGAATGGGAAGGCTAGTTATTGTGAAGGCGTCAGTATTTCCCAATGATCTTTTTTTTTTTTTTGGTGTAGTTCTAAAAAATGAGATTATCTTAGTTAGTATGTCAAAATAAGTATAAAGTTCACCTTGGAAAGAAACTACATGTAACAGGAAATTTTGTAATGGGATCTCTCTATTGACAGTAATATGTTCTTCTAAACTAAACTATTTGAAAGTGTGTAGACATGGGTGTGTGGAGCTGATCTGATAGCTGAGAGCCAGACTCCAATGGATGGAGGTGGGAACAGGGCACACATGCCCACACAGTTCTCCAGAAAGGGGAGTAATCAGTCAATGAACAGACCTAGGAAAATTGCTTTTTTAATTTGGAAATAGAAATTTATTGCAATTCTTCTGCCTTTATGCTATGGTTAATTTTGACTAATTTCAAGCAGTAAGTTAATAGAGCCAATAAAATTCATAGAAGTGGATATTTATGCATTGATATTTTCTAAGTATAAAAAATTATTATAGCTGTCAAAAGACATGAAAACAACCCACATAAAATTAAAACACATGGGGATGGAGAGATAGTTCGGTGTTAAGAGTGCTGATGCTTTTTCAGAGAACCTGAGTTCAGTTCCCAGTACTCACAGAATAGCTCACAATCGTATGTAATTCTAGTTCCAGGAGATCTGACCCTATACTGTTCTCCACAGGTACCAGGCATGTGTGTAGCCTGAAGACATACATGCATGCATAATACAAATGCATATATAAATAAAATGGAAACACTCATGTTAATGATATAAGGAAAATTGAATTACAAAGCAAACATTTCAAATTATTCATGGTAAGACATAGGAAGTATTATAAATTGATTTGCAGAGATTAAAAAAAATCCTAATTCTGTTTCAAAATGTAGGAAAATAAACACAAAGAAATAATTTAGTATGTATTTATTAAGCATTTTGAGCTCTAAATCTTCCAAAAATACTTGAATACAAACAATGATGTTCCATATTGCATTATGAAGATGACTTATGTAATGGTGTAACATCACTCAGTGAGTGTGGGCATAAAGGCTCACCTAGTCAGGAATGCAGAATGTGCTTTGCTAGAGTTTCCATTCATCTGGGAGGTTTTAAGATTTCTTTTTCTTTACATGTATGCGTGTGCATCTTTGTGAATGTATATGCCATGTGTATGGGGCTGTCCCTAGTGGCTGGAAGAAGGTGTTGAACCTTGAGGAACTGGAGTTACAGACATTTATGAACCTCTGATGATGTGGGTTCTGGGAACCTAAGTCCCTCCTCTGGAGGAGCTGGGAACTGAACTCCTGTCCTTTGGAAGAGCACGACATGCTCTTAACCACTGGTGATGCCTCTGCCCCATTCAGCCTGCTTGTAACGTAAACAAAGATGTTTAAAACTTTCTCATATATGATTTGAGTATAGACGTTTTTCCTAAATGTGCAACAAAAGGAAACAGTTAAAATTATGGTATACACAGCTCTATTATAAAATATGTAGCTGCTCAATATGTTGAAAAAATAATAATTTGTATAATGGACAGGACTCAATAAATAAAACAAATGAAGTCCAATTATATACATTTTTCTCCTTTAAAAAATGTCACTATACACATAAACCCTCACACATAGTTTTTTCTTTACAGAAACGTATGTGAGAATTAAAAATTAGAAAGTGCCTCTACATATCTGTAAAGCAAGTACTTCATATGATCTATTTCTGTCGTTTATTTTTTTAATGAACATTTGTACATTTTGTCAAATGTTATATTTTCAAGGAGGAAAGGCATCGGTCATAGTGTCTTATAGCTGAGGGGGAGAGCTGTCCGGCAGCAGCCTTCAGCCCGAGAGCAGCCAAGGGATGCTCAGAATGAAGTACTTCCTGTTGTGCTCATCAGAGGACCGCTAAGGACTGATACCACTGCTGCTGTCATGCCCTCCCAATCAGGGAAAGCTCTAGGAACTTAAAAGAATGCTTGGCTGGCAGTGTCATTTAAATTGTTTTAATGTCACTGATTTTTGTTTTATCTCTAGTAAAACATTTTGAAATAGCCCTAAAAAAAGATCCTCTAGAACCAAGCTATTGGCTGATCAATTTGATTAGCAGTTAGGAATTATAAATGGAAGATAAAATGAGTCTTTTCTTGTTATGCAGCCCTGGTAATAAATGGCAAGTACATATTTGTCTGAGGCTTTTATTCTTAGAAAGGAAGCAAAGGGATATAATAGGTTTTTAAAATACATGCCGCATAATTTATTCTGACAAACAGATGTATTTTGTTGTTGCTATTATCATTTGATGAAATACTTTAAAACTAGTCCAAGGTGGTCCATTCAAATATAATACACCCAGTACATCTAGCAGTTAACAAAATTTGGATGGTGTAGCATAGAATGGTCATTATTTTTACTGAAAAAAAAAATAAAGGCACTAATTACTTACAGACAAGATACTTAGCACAAACAGATAAGCTTCAAAATGAAAAATTCTCGGTTTATGATAATTATGTTCTCTGCTTTGTTTTCAGAGACTGATAATTTGAGGCTTTAAAATCACCAGGAAGCCATTAATTGGAATTCTTCAATAAAAAATAAATTACATAGAAGTTCATGATGAGTTGTAAAGGCAGAGAGACACTATATTATACAGTGGGCGACATTGCCTCACTATTTATAACCTCGTGCAGATATGTCTAGCAGGAAACTCGAAGATATTTGAGATGTGCAGATAGCAATTATTCACAGATCCAAACTATCTACATATATTTCAAATAACAGCTTTTAGCAGATTTCCTCACCAACAAAGGCTACTTTAATTTGAAATGGCGTTCTGCTAAATTGTTGGCTTTTTGCTTGTGACATCTTCCCTGCTTCCTAAGGTCACGTGAGATCATGGCTGCAGGAGAGATAAGTCTTCACATAACATAGCGTGGTGGAGCCCGTAGAAGAACACTTTATTCCTGTGTAAAAGCAGGTACATGGTGAAGAAAGTTCTTTCCTTTTTGTTGAAGGTCTAGGTTGCAGTAGACACACAGGTTAGCTGCAGAAGACTCAGCTTTGCTTATGGTTTCTAAAGAAAACCAAAGCATTGTGAATGCTGATCTACCATGCATGTGGAAGGCTGGAGGCAAGAGTTAGGGAGGAGGGAAGGGCTGCAGTGTCTGTGAGAGGAAACCAAAGAAAAGCATATCTGTCCAGGTAAAACAAGTGAGCTGGTAACAATGGTAACTACATTTCAAGACTGTGTGGGTGAGGGTCAAGGTCTTACAGTGCCAAAACAGTAATTTAAGTTTATGTAGTCAGTGCGAATCGGATACTGATGTCTGGTTGCCTATTACCTCCCTCTCCACTAAAGTCAGAACAGGAACAGTGATACATCTCCATGAAGGATAAGAAGAATTTCTGAAACGGTGACCAACAAACACAGTCCTCTGTGCAAGAATGAGATGAGGAGCCTGGAGATCTAAGTAGGTGGGTTATGTTCAGATTTGATATTCAGTTCTGCCATTAAGTCAACAGTTTTACAGTGTGGACCAAAGCCTGTTCAGAATTATAGAGGATTAGAGTAATAGTGATCTTAAAATTTTATTGAAAGATTTTAAGAACACTCAGATACACATGGAGGTGATAATGTGATTCTGTAGGATGGGCATAAATCTTGTAATGATCTGTGTTTGTTAGGAAACATTGTGCTTCAGTAACAAATAGTTCCAAAATCTCATTTCCTTGATATGCACAATAGGGGATGATTTCTCATTCCTGATCTGTACAGTGCAGGTTGCCAGGGGTTTCTGTTCATCGCAGTCCCCAATGGGCAAGGCTTCTACAGCAGGGAACAGGGAATGTGAGGAACTGCGCATGCGCCATCGTGCCGCCGTGCAGAACCAATGCAAGTCACTTCCGCTGAGGTTTTATTGAGCAGAGTAAGTAACTTGTCCACTGTTAACTTCAAAGAGTGACAGAGAAACACAGGACTGGGGAAAAGGACTAAAGAACTCGACGACAGCTCTAACCAGTGCTCATATCAGTTCCCGATGGTTGTTGTAATAAAGCATCTCAAAACTTACTGTGTAAAGCAGCACATGTTCTTTCTTTTCTCTTTTTTTCTTTTTAACTTTCGGGGAAAATTTAAAAATTCCAAAATCAGTTCCACAGGTCCAAGTTCAAAGCAGAAGCAAGGGCATGATCCCACTTTAGGCTCTAAGAGAATATATTTCCTTTCTTTTCCCAGGTTCTAAGGCAGAACTTTCCTCTCATTCCTTGGCTTGGGGTCTTTTCCTTCATCAAAGCCAGCAGCGTAGCATCTTGCTTCCATCATCAAACTAATTCTTTATGAAATGTGTAGAAAGCAATTCCCTTTCTTCTTTCCACAAGGACACTTTGGATTGTCTTTAGAAGTCATCTGGACAGCATATAATATTTGTCCCATCTCAAGCTCCCCAGCTTAATCACATCGACAAATTCCATTTAGCAGTATAAGGTGATATTAAAAAGTCCAAGGATTAGGACCTAGATGGCCTTTTGGGGGGTATAATTTGCCTTACCTGAAGGTCATCGTCACAAGCCCTAGAGGTGATGCACATATTGGTCACGTAGTTAATAACCATAGGCATGTGTAAGTCGGAGGTAGAGCTTTTTTACTTACAAAAACAAAGCTTTAAAATTGATAGGCTATTGTTTTAGTTACTTTTCTTATTGTGTTAATCATTATTTCATTCATTGCTTTTGGTTATGGCATGCTATTTACTTTTTGCTTATGGTCCCATAGACATTGCAGTAGGTAGCTGGAGCAGGAAGCTTAGAGACACTTTTAATCACAAACACATGTAAGCATGAAGCAGAAAGAGTAAGCTGAAAGTGGGGTGAGGCTATGAACTTGCAAAGGCTTCCCCCAGTGATAAACTCCACTCAGGAAGACTGCACCACCTCTCCAGGTATTTCCAGACACCTGAACCTATGGTGGGTATTTTTCATTCTGACATTCACAGTTATGTTCTCTACAATGTATTTTAGCACTCTAAGGTTTTGTGTTGATGGTAGTCTGAACAGAGTTGTACACACACATTAATATCTGGGATCATCTGGATGCGTAACCAGTGCAGTTCCTGGATTCAGTGTCTGGGTTTGCATCTCTTTAGGATCTCACGAGCACCGTGGCCATCTGCTACTAGAGGAACCAACTATGCCTCTTCACGTTGATGTGTGCCAGACAAGCCCTCTCTTTGGTGACACCGTGCCTAGATAATCTGACAGAGTCTGGGACATAACCTATGAATGTGGATCAGTACTGTCATTAAAACTGATTTTCATGAAAAAAGTCCATAGATCTCTTTTTGAGGAACACTGGGCTAGCACACTTTTCTGAACACTTTCACATTGTGATGTCCTGAGTTAAAATGATATTTGAAGTTCTTCAATGACTACACTCCCAGACTTAGAACTTCATAAAGTTCTTCCATGTAATACAAAATAAATCAATCCCAAGGGTTCAACATGTAATTAATAGCAATAGAAGGAAAATGGAGGGAAACATTTTAAAGGCATTTTTTCCTTTATTTTTTATTTCTTCAAGTTACATCTCAATTGAAGTCCCCTCCGTATTCCCCCTCCAGTCCCACCCTCCCACCCTCAAACCCCATCCTCTTCCCTTTTTTTTCTTTTAAGTTTAAGGTATATCTTATTTCCCCCTACAGTTTCCCCTTTCAGTCCAACAAATGGCTCTTTCTCTTATAATAATAAATACAATACTGTACAACAGAGGTAATTAGGCCACAGTTATGAGGGTTATATGGCTTAACGTACATTCCCAATGACCAGTCCATATGTATTTGGTACCTGACTTTAACATTCTACTATCTAAATATCTCCATGTCTATATCTGACTCAGCATTCATACTAATTGCAACACAATTTTAAAAGTATCTTCTTAGATGTATAACACTCTCTTGACTCCTAAACAACTCAAAATTTAATTATGAGACTCTATCTGTTCTTCAATCACCTCAGAGACCTGAGAGGGATAAATATATCTGATTTTATAGGAAGTACAGGGTCTGCAACTTCCCAAACTAAGAAATGACATACCAGTGGCTGCCTGGACAGTTCCCATTTTCTCTCCATACATTACAGCATCGCTCTTCAGTCGTTTGGCCCCGCTTCTCTGACAGACATTGATTGTAGCGCAGGGGTTATGAAGGACTTACCTACCCTGTCTTGTCAGAGTTAGGCTGTCGACTTACCTGCTTCCAGGTTTTGTCCTTTTTGGACAGCATTCTGTCTACAGTTGGAGCAAGGGGCTTTTCCTACCAAGAGACAGGCTTGCGACTAATTTAATCATCTCCCACTGGAGATTCTTCGATGCTCATCTTCTACTTGGAGGAGAATAGGGGGTGCTGTCAGGAGTTGATATGTCTTGATATAAAAAAATCTAAAGTTACGAACACATCTTTGAATGTCATATTCTGCAGATCTCTTGAGGTTTTTGAAGAGGCCCTATCTATCTCTTATATTAGGGTAAGCAGATGTTGCTTGCCTCTTAGCAGGTTTATTTCTGATTAGCTTAGCAAGTAACTATAATAGGCTGTCATAGTACCTAACAGAATGACCGGCTTGCATAACCATTAGTTTGCATTTCTTAATTATCCTAAACAGTTTATGACAATTAGTAGTAAAAGGCCAAAACATCACATTTCATTTTTTTTTCTTTTCCTCCTAACCCTTCCATCCCATTTCTCTGGGGTAAGGTGTCCTTACATAATAGTCCCTCATCTCAGTTGAGAGGTCGTATGAGGGCCAAGAGCCTCTTCATTCATTGCGGATCTACGAAGCAGTACCATCAGTGAAAAGTGTCTTGTTGCCCGGGAGAGAGACCTACTAAACAAACAAATCAATAAGCATATGGTAGATAGAAAAGACTAAAAAACAGAAAAAAATATAACTAATATATAAAAAATAAATAAAAAATAAAAATTAAAAATAAGAAGTCTATGTCCAAGTTCCCTTTGGTGTGTTAGTTGTAGTATTGATACCTACTATTATATAGCTAAAATCCTACTATAAGTGAATAGATGCCATATGTGTCCTTCTGAGTCTGGGTTGGTACACTCAGGATGAGCTTTTCTAGTTCCATCCATTTGGCTGCAAATTGCATAATTTCATTTTTCCTGATAGCTGAATAATATTCCATTGTGTAGATGTACCACAATTTTTTAACCCATTCTTCAGTTGAGGGACATCTGGGTTGTTTCCAGTTTGTAGCTATTACAAATAAGGCTGCTATAAACATAGATGAGGAAACTTCCTTATGATTCCGTGAAGAGGCATTTGGGTGTATACCCAGAAGTGGTATGGCTGGGTCCTGAGGCAGAGCTATTCCAAGTTTTCTAAGATATCGCCAGACTGACCTCCGTAGTGGTTGCACAAGCCTGCATTCCCACCAGCAATGGAGTAGGGTACCCCTTTCTCCACACCCTTGCCAGCATGTGCTGTCATTTGAGTTTTTGATCCTAGCCATTCTGACAGGTGTGAGATGGAATCTCAGGGTCGTCTTGAGTCGCATTTCTCTGATGATTAAGGATGTAGAGCATTTCTTCGAGTGACTCTCAGCCATTAGGGATTCCTCCTTTGTGAATTCTCTATTTAGCTCTGTCCCCCATTTTTTGATTGTATTATTTGGTTTCTTGGCATTTAATTTCTTGAGTTCTTTATAAATTATGGATATTAGCCCTCTGTCAGATGTGGGGTTGGTGAAGATTTTCTCCCAGTCTGTAGGCTGCCATTTTGTTCGAATGAAAGTGTCCTTTGCCTTACAGAAGCTTTTCAGTTTCATGAGGTCCCATTTATTGATTGTTGATCTCAAGTCCTGAGCTGTTGGTGTTCTGTTCAGGAAGTTGTCGCCTGTGCCAGTGCCAATTAGTTCGAGGGTTTCGCCCACTTTATCTTCTAGTAGATTTAGTGTGACCGGCCTTATGTTAAGGTCTTTGATCCACTTGGACTTAAGTTTTGTACAAGGTGATAAGTATGGGTGTAACTTCATTCTTTTACAAATGGACATCCAGTTGGACCAGCACCATTTGTTGAAGATGCTGTCCTTCTTCCATTGTGCCGTTTTGGCTTCTTTGTCAAAAATTAGGTGGCCTTAAGTGTGTGGGTCTATTTCTGGATCTTCAATTCGATTCCATTGATCTACTGGTCTGTTTCTATAGCAATACCATGCTGTTTTTACAACTATTGCTCTGTAGTACAGCTTGAAATCTGGGATGGTGATACCTCCAGATGTTTTTTTATTGTACAGGATTGATTTAGCTATTCTGGGCTTTTTGTTGTTCCATATGAAATTGAGACTAGCTCTTTCCAAGTCTATAAAAAATTGTGTTGGTATTTTGATAGGAATTGCATTGAATCTATATATTGCTTTTGGTAGGATGGCTATTTTTATTATGTTGATCCTACCTATCCATGAGCATGAGAGATCTTTCCATCTTCTAAAGGCCTCTTCAATATCTTTCTTCAAGGGCTTGAAGTTCTTGTTGTACAGGTCCTTTACTTGCTTGGTTAGAGTTACCCCCATGTATTTTATGTTGTTTGTGGCTATTGTGAAGGGGGGTGTTTCCCTTATTTCTTTCTCAGCCCATTTGTTTGTTGTATAAAGAAGGGCTTCTGATTTTTTTGAATTAATTTTGTATCCAGCCACTTTGCTGAAAGTGTTTATCAGCTGTAAGAGTTCTCTGGTGGAATTTTTGGGGTGGCTCATGTATACTATCATATCATCTGCAAATAGGGATCATTTGACTTCTTTGTTACTGATGTTTATCCCGTTGATGTCCTTTAGTTGTCTTATTGCCTAGCAAGAACTTCAAGTACTATATTGAAGAAATATGGTGAAAGTGGACATCCTTGTCTTGTCCATGAGTTTAGAAGAAATGCTTCAATTTTCTCTCCATTTATTTTGATGTTGGCCACTGGCCTGCTGTATATTGCCTTTATTATTTCTAGGTACGGCCCTTGTATGCCCATTCTCTCCAGAACTTTTAGCATGAAGGGGTGTTGGATTTTGTCAAATGCTTTTTCTGCATCTAGCGAGATTATCATGTAGCTTTTTTCTTTCATCTTGTTTATATGGTGAATGACGTTGACAGATTTTCGTATGTTGAACCATCCCTGCATCCCTGGGATGAAGCCTATTTGATCATGGTGTATGATACTTTTGATGTGTTCTTGAATTCGGTTTGCTAGTATTTTATTAAGTATTTTTGCATCTATGTTCATGAGGGGGATTGGTCTGAAGTTCTCTTTCTTTGTTGGGTCTTTGTGTGGTTTAGGAACAAGGGTGATTATGGCCTCATAGAATGAGTTTGGCAATGTTTTTTCAGATTCTATTTTGTGAAAGAGTTTGAAAAGTATTGGTGTTAGCTCCTCTTTGAAGGTCCGGTAGAATTCCGTGTTAAAGCCATCTGGCCCTGGGCTTTTTTTGGTTGGGAGATTTTTAATGACTGTTTCTATTTCCTTAGTGGTTATAGGGCTGTTTAATCTGTTTATCTGATCTTGATTTAGCTTCGGTAGGTGGAATCTATCAAGAAAATTGTCCATTTCACTTAAGTTTTCAATTTTGGTGGAGTATAGATTTTTAAAGTAGGATCCAAATATTCTCTGGATTTCCTCAATGTCTGTTGTTATTTCACCCTTTTCATTTCTGATTTTGTTGATTTGTATTTTCTCCCTTTGTCTTTTAGTTAATTTGGCTAAGGGTCTGTCTATTTTGTTGATTTTCTTGAAGAACCAACTCTTGGTTTCATTGATTCTTTGTATAGTTCTTTTTGTTTCTAAGTTGTTGATTTCAGCCCTAAGTTTGATGATCTCCTGCCTTCTGCTCCTCTTGGGAGTGTTTGCTTCTTTTTTTTCCAATTCACCCTGTTTAGCTGTTAATTCGCTAATATGAGCTGTCACAATTTTCTTTTTGAAGGCACTTAGTGCTATGAACTTTCCTCGTAGCACAGCTTTCATTGTGTCCCATAGGTTTGAGTATGTTGTGTCTTCATTTTCGTTGGATTTTAAGAAGTCTTTGATTTCCTTCTTTATTCTTCCATGACCAAATGGTCCTCTAGTAAAGGGTTGTTCAATTTTCATGTGAGTGTAGACTTTCTGTTGATTCTTTTGCTATTGAAGTCCAGCTTTATTCCATGGTGGTCTGATAAGATACAAGGGGTTATTTCAATTTTCTTGTATCTGTTGAGGCTATCTTTGTGTCCAAATATATGGTCGATTTTGGAGAAGGTTCTGTGAGGTGCTGAGAAGAAGGTGTATTCTTTTGTGTTTGGGTGAAACGTTCTGTAGATATCTGTTAGGTCCATTTGGTTCATGATCTCTGTTAGACTCATTATTTCTCTGTTTGGCTTCTGTCTTGATGATCTGTCCATACTTGTGAGTGGGGTGTTGAAGTCTCCCACTATTAAAGTGTTTCGATCGATGTGCGATTTAAGTTTTAGAAGCGTTTCTTTTATAAATGTAGGTGCCTTTGTATTTGGGGCATAGATGTTCAATATTGTGATGACCTCTTGGTGGATATTTCCTTTAATGAGTATGTAATGCCTTTCTCTGTCTTTTTTTATTAACTTCAATTGGAAGTCTATTTTGTTTGATATTAGGGTGGCTACTCCAGCTTGTTTCCTGGGTCCATTTGCTTGGAAAACCTTTTCCCAGCCCTTTACTCTGAGGTAGTGTTTATCTTCAATAGTGAGATGTGTTTCTTGTATACAGCAAAAAGATGGGTCTTGTTTACGGATCCAGTCTGTAAGTCTGTGTCTTTTTATTGGCGAGTTGCGTCCATTGATGTTGATGGATATTAGTGACCAGGGGTTGTTATTTCCCATTATTTTGGTATAGCTGGCTGTCTTGTGTTTCTCTTTTGTTTAGTTGCTGTGGAGGTTTCTATTTCCTCCTTTTTCTTAGGTGTAGTTATCTTCTCTGGGTTGGAATTTTCCTTCTAGGATCTTCTGTAGGGCTGGGTTTGTGAGGAGATATTGTTTGAATTTGATTTTGTCATGGAATATCTTGTTTTCTCCTTCTATGTCGATAGAGAGTTTTGCTGGTTATAGTAGTCTGGCTGGGCACCTATGTTCTCTCAGGGTTTGTAGGACATCCGTCCAGGCCCTTCTAGCTTTTAAAGTTTCTGAGGAGAAGTCAGGTGTGATTCTGATGGGTCTGCCATTGTATGTGACTTGGCCTTTTTCTCTTACAGCTTTTAATATCCTTTCTTTGTTCTCTACATTCTGAGTTTCTATTATTATGTGGCGAGAGGAGTTTCTTTTCTGATCTAATCTGTTTGGTGTTCTGTAAGCCTCTTGTATTTTTACTGGCATCTCTTTCTTTAGGTTTGGGAAGTTTTCTTCTATGATTTTGTTTAAGATATTTCCTGGACCATGGAGTCGGGAGTCTTCTCTTTGCTCTATGCCTATAATTCTTAGGTTCCGTCTTTTCGTTGAGTCCTTGATTTCTTGGATGTTGTGGGTGAGAGATTTTTTAGTCTTCTCATTTTCTTTGGATGTTGTACTGATTTCTTCCATCGAATCTTCCATGCCTGAGATCCTGTCTTCCATCTCTTGCATCCTATTTTTCATACTCACATCCATAGTTCCTGTTCTCTTCTCTTGATTCTCCATTTCCTCTTTTAACTCTGACTGTGTTTTCTTTATTGTTTCCATTTCTATTTTCATGTCTTGAATGGTAGTGTTCGTTTTGTACATTTCCTTCTCCAGTTTGCTTGTTTTTGTCTGGAGATCTTTCATTGCTTTATCCTTTTCCTGTTCAAGCTGAGTCACCTTGGCTTGGAGCTCTTTAATGATGTTATTCGTTGTTTTGACTTGTAGAATTGTGGCTTCTTTGAATTCCTTCATAGTTTTAAGTTCTTCTTGAAGGGACTTTATCACTTTCCATAATGTAGAATTGTCACCGTTTTCATGTGTTTCAGTTATGGTGAGGTGGTTCGGGCTGGACGGAATAGCATTGCTTTCTTTTGTTGGAGACATTTTGCTCTGTTTTTTTTTTTGTCTCAGGCCTCTGGCCATGTGGATTTTTTTTTTTTTTTTTGCTGTCTTCTGGACTTGGGTCCAAAGGGGGCACTGTGGTGTAGGAGTTGCCTTACTCCACCCCTATAAGGTGAGTCATTCAGTCCCACCTCACAGGTGGGGACCTAATTAATTCAGGTGGCGGAGCTGTGCACAAGTAAGCTCTGATTCCCCGCTGGAATGGTCCTTACTATTACAAAAGTTCGATATAGGACAGTTTCAAATATCTCACAGTTTGCCCGGGGTTGGTTCCTGTAGGGGGTAAGCTCCAATAGCCTTGCCGCTCCCGAGGCTTGGAAGCTGGCCAGTGACATCACAGACTGGGATCTGGAGGCGCTTTGCAGCAGAGCTACTTCACTTCCAAGGGTCACAATCTTTCCCAGATAATTGGATAGTCTGTGTGAGACCTGGGAGTGCCCAGCAGGGTGGGGATTATCTCTGCGTGGTTTCTGAATCTGCTGGCTGGGTATTAGGTTGGAACTTACTGGGGATTTCTCCTTTTGGGGGGATGGGTTAATCCGATTCCCTGGTCCAGAGGCTTCCTAGCGTGTCCGAGAGTTGGAAGGGGTGTCCTGCCCAGGCATCTTCCGTGGTCCCTGTGTAGCTGGGTGAGATTTAGAAGGGGTCGTGCCCTTTGTACAGCATCCTGCTACACTTGCCGCCTTGTGACTGTTGACCCCGAAATCAAAATACGTCCGCGCCGGCCGCCGCCATCTTGGATCCCCTTAAAGGCATTTTTTTCCTTCCTAAACTAAAGGAAGAATGCCTTTGGAGGGACTCAGTAATTGCTCACCTGTGCTAGTGAATTACGTCGGGGATCTAGAAAGAGCATGGTGGAATGTGTATGTTTAAAGTGTCCTCAGTATTGATCTAAATATCCTAAATGCTTCTTGGAAGGGAAGGAGACAGAGAAATCCATTCCAACAGTGAAAGGCACATTCTCATCAGACCTGTCCTCAGTTACACAGAGAAAGCAGTCAGAAAACACCCTAGGAGCTTCAAGGGTAATGAGTCAAAGCGACATTCAGGTGGGACAGCTAACTACAGGCTTTTCAAGTCGGCCACCGACTGTTGTGGAGGAAGGACTCAAGTATCCAATCAACAAAACAAAGTAATATGTTGGGAAAGAAGGCAATGTCAGACATTGGAAATAGTATTTAGGGGAAATGTTAGTAGAGCATACAATTTAGTCTCAGAGGTAATTGAGTCATTCATTAACCAATGTTAAGGTCAGAACACATTAGCCCATGTGGCATAAGCTGGAAAGTAAGGAGGTGGTAGTTTCATATAAGGAAATAATACCCTAAAAATGTTTTATCTTGATGGGAGGTGAGTAGTGACATGAGTGATAATTAACTGTAGATATTAGTAGAAGAACAAAAGCTCAAAAACATGGCTTAAATGTTTGATGACAAATGCAAGGAATTAGAACTGCTAGCTCAAAGCTAGCAGGGCCAAGAGTAAAAGCCATCATTTCATAAAAAGACAAAATAATAAATTAATTAAACCACAAAGGAAAGAAAGGTGAACAAAAATAAAGGGGAAATAGTCTGTTGAAGTACAAAGAATTCCATTATAATACTAATGCATTACATGTGAATGGATAAATTTATCTTCTTTTTTTTAATAATTTATTTTTATTTCTTCAAGTTACATCTCAATCACAATCCCCTCCCTACTCCCCCCTCCAGTCCCACCCTTCCACCCTTCTCCCCCTCAACCCCCCATCCTCTTCCCTTCTTTTTTTTTTTTTTTTAGTTTAAGGTATTTATTTTCCCCCCCAACAGCTCTCCCTTTCAGTCCAAATAATGGTTCTTTTTCTTATAACTATAAATACAATACAAAACAACAGAAATAAATAGGCCACGATTATAAGAGTTATATGGCTTAGCATACATTCCCATGTCCAGTCCATATGTATTTGGCACCTGACTTTAACATTCTACTAT
>CAJQZJ010032798.1:2413942-2424688 GCA_907164525.1 Lophiomys imhausi
GCCATATGTATTTGGCACCTGACTTTAACATTCTACTATCTAACCATCTCCATGAGTTTAAAGTTCTATATCTAACTCAGCTTTCATACTAATTTGCCTCATAATTTTAAAAATATCTTCTTAGATCCAGAACACCCTCTTGATTCCTAAACAACTCAAAATTTAACTATGAGACTCTAGGTATCTATTCTTCAACCACCTCAGAGAACTGAGAGGGATAAATATATCTGATTATATAGGAAGTGCAGGGCCTGCAGCTTCCAAAACTAAAAAATGACATACCAGTGGCTGCCTGGACAGTTCCCATTTTCTCTCCCTACATTACAGCATCAATCTTCAGCCATTTGGCCCCATTTCTCTGACAGACATTGGTTGTAGAGCAGGAATTATGAAGGACTTACCTACCCTGTCTTGGCAGAGCTAGGCTGTCGACTTATCTGCTTCCAAGTTTTGTCCTTTTTGGACAGAAGTCTGTCTACAGTTGAAGCAAGTGGTTTTTCTTGCCAAGAGAATGGCTTACCACCAATTCAATCATCTCCCACTGGAGATTCTTTGATGCTCATCTTCTACTTGGAGTAGAATAGGGGGTGCTGTCAGGAGCTGACATGTCTCGATATCAAAAAACCTTAAGTTAAGAAAACATCTTTGAATGCCGTATTCTGCAGATCTCTTGAGGTTTTTGAAGATGCCCTATCTATCTCTTATATTTAGAAAAGCAAATATTGCTTGTCTCTTAGCAACTTGATTTATATATAATATAAATTTTAAATATAATATGAGTAGCTTAGAAAATAACTGTGATAGACTGTCATAGTAACTAACAAAATGACACGTTTTCATGACTATTAGTTTCCGTTTCTTAATTATCCTAAACAGTTTATGTCGGTTGGTAGTGAGAGGTCAAAACTTGACATTTCATTTTTAAGTATTACTACGAACAATACCTTTAAGAAGCGTTACCCTTAATTTTGTATCAATATACAAAGATCAATACCAATGTGGCCAAATATAATCTTAATTTTGTATCTATATACAAAGATCAATACCGATGTAGCCCAATACAATCTTAATTTTACATTAATATACAAGGGTCAATACCATTGTGGCCAAATATAATCTTAATTTTGTATCAATATACAAAGATCAATACCGATGTAGCCCTATACAATCTTAATTTTGCATTAATATACAATGATCAATACCAATTTAGCCAAATATAATATTAATTTTGTATCAGTATACAAAGGTATAAGGCTATATATTCAATAATCTGTCCTTTTTTCTTGATCTTTCCTATACTATGTCTATGTCCCATTTTTCTCAAGTCTGTTCACACCTATATAGGAGAGAAAGGAGGATACAGAAAAGCAAAAGAGAGAAATCCCTGGGTCTAACCTCCAAAACCCATTTAACAAGACCATTTAACAGCTTGTAGTCTTTTCCCCTAAATAACCAAATTTTCTATTATCCATCAAATAACCAAAGTGGGGGGGGACACCCTCCCCACCCTCTGGGGATGGGATGTTGTTCTCTTAAAATGACTTCCTGCTGATTTGGGACGTAGTAAACCTGGTTGGGGCCCATATAAGAATGGAAAAATGGTTAAAAATGTTAATAGAATAATTTGATGTTCAGTCCCTTTGTGCTCAGCTATTTAGATGTCCTACGAAGTTCATAGACAGAAGCTGATTTTCAGAACTTTACTGAAGATCTGGCTGGATTAGTCTGTGGAGCTGAACGATCTTAGCGATTTTGAGTTGTTGTGGTTATAGACTTTTGAGGAAACTGCTATTGAAAAAGTCTGCAAGGCTGGATCATCTGGGCCACTCGTCTTCTTTGGTGTCTGATCTGTTTTCTGCTGAGGTTTCCATTGTCCAGTTGTCCCTGGATTCCTTGAATGGATGCTTTAAATCTCCTGGAAAGATAAGAACAGAGCCCTGCCCTAATCCTAACTCTGGGACAATTACCTTTTTTTTTTGGGGGGGGGGTCAGGTAATATTTTTCCTGGAGCAAATTTGGTTTTTAAAATGTAAGCTCTCCTGACTGATAGTAATGGTGATAACCAAGCTTAATGCTATTGCAAGTGAACTCACCATGAATAAAATAACACAGGGCAAACTATTTAGGATCAAGAATGTATATATTTTATATATACATGAAAATATGTGAATATTAATGAGACAGCAATTAAAAAGAAATACATTAGATGTAATGAGGAATGTCCATTAGTGACATATTTCACCAGCGAGATCCAATAGTCATGAAACTTTGTGCATCTAAAAATACACCTTGAAAATATAAGTGCAATGGATTGTTCATTTGAATTCTAAAATATACGTTAAGCAAAATTTATAGAAATGGAAGCAGAAAGTGACAAAAAAGTCTCTAATCAGAAGTGAAAACTTTAACACATTGCTCTGAAAAACAAATTAAGTCAGCAAAAATTGACACTCCCAGGGATTAAGTAACAGTTAAAAAGGCTAAATATATGTTTTGCTGTGGAAGTAGAATTATACTCCTATTCAATATGATTGGTGACACCCACTAAACATAAAAATCTTTGTTTCCAATTCTCTGACAGTAGAAATCTAAAAATAGAAATTAAGGGCTAGAGAGATGACTCAGTGATTAAGAGCTTGTATTACTCTTCCATAAGATCCAAATTTGGTATCTAGCACCCATGAAAGATGGCTCACAACTACTTCTCCCTGTAGCCCCTTGAAATCTGACACCCTCTCAGGACTCCATTAGCAATGCACTTTTGTATGTACCATCTCCCTCCCCAAAAATATACACATAATTAAAAAAAAAGTTTTGAGTAAGTGCTGGCACTGAAGATAGCTTAGCGTTTAAGAGAATGTATTGACTTGCCCCTAGAGGCATTACAGATGTCACTGCTATGTCACATGTGTATCAGTAGATGGCAGAGAGGAGAGAGACTATATCTAAATTCAATGACCTATGAACATCTGAATGAATAGTAGCCTAACATTCCTGGGGGCGGGGGGGAAATCAAGCTTGATACTAACACCACTTTGGTGTCATGGGGTAGCCTGAGATGACTACCAGACCAGTACCAGGCAAGCACCAAATGGGCTCCCAGGACAGGAAACAAACCAGAAACTAGGAGAACTCTACCTGGTCCTAGATGTGGGGGTTGTGGGTGAGCTAGCCCTGAGGGAGTAAGTATGGGAGAGCCAGCTCTGCCTTCTGTCTGCTATGTGGTGGTGTAGGCTAGGGAGAGATGACCTCTCTCCCCTCCCTTTTGCCTTCACCACCATTGGCTGGACAGAAGATCTGACCCAGATGGGGTTACAAGAGCAAGAGAGCTGTCCCTGCCCCTCACATATGGCAGCACTTGGGGCAGCAGACCCTATACCTTGCCTGGGTAGCACCCACAGCTGGTCCTGAATGTGGGGGTTGTGAGTGAGCCAGTCCTAAGGGAGTGAGTGTGGGAGAGCCAGTCCTGCCTTTTGTCTGCTATGTGTTGGCTAGGGAGAGATGATTCCTTCCCTTTTGCCCTCACCACCATTGGCTGACAGGAGATCTGGCCCAGAAGGGGTCACAAGAGCAGGAGAGCTGTCCCTGCCCCTCACATGCTGCAGCACTCTGGAGAGGAAGACCTGCATCTTTCTGTAGTAGAACTGGCCATGCAAGTGGGGCTTGCAGGTCCAGAACCAGGGCTTTGAGTTGGCCCATCCCAACATCTAATCTACCCCATGGATGAACTGCTGGAGTGCAAGAAGAGGTCAGTTCCACAACCCAGGACTGCAGGATCTCTTTGACACAGGACAGTTAGGGCATATCTGAGAGGAGTTACAGTGAGGTTCCAGTACTGACGGAGTAGTGGAAACCAGGGGTCTCTTACCAGACCAAGTAGTCATTATAATGAACATTTGCAAGCAGAATGTGTAGACAAAGGGGATTATTGTGGGACATACTGAGATACACTGTAACTTTCACAATGAGCTGTTATTTTTTATGCTGGGACAGATTGCAAGGGTGGAGGGTGGGTCTGAGGGGGAGGTGGGAGATGGAAGGGAACAGGGTGTATGATATGAAATTCACGAAATAAATTTTTTTTCAATAAAAAAGGAGAAAATGTGTTGTTCTTGCAGAGAATCTGAGTTCATTTCTAAGCACCCATATCAGATACTTCCTGACTACCTGTTATTTTTGGCTCCTGGAACTCTCACATCCTCTTCTGGACTCCATGGGCATCTGCACTCACATGTGCACATATTTACAAACGTACAATTTTGTGCACAAAATTATAAACAAAATATAAATCTTTGAAAATAAATTTAAAATTAAGAAAGGATTAGCAAAAAAGTTTTCTTTCCTTCAAAATTAAACACCAAAGTAAGTTCATTTTCTCCTTTACTTGATAAGTTGTTAAGAACTCTAAAGAACATGATGCAATAATATCATAATTCTGGGGAGAAAAATTTAATAAAAAGTAGACTCGGTTAAATTAACACAATTTTGGCATTACCTATTAAAATGTGACATGTGGTTACCTTTTGACTCAGAAATCCTATTTTAATACAATAGGAAAAAAAAAAAGATAGCTTGCTTTTGTGTATAAAGACACACAGGATGGGATGTTCTGTCAGTGTAGTTAGTTATAGGCAAAAGGTAACCCTACACAACAGCGACCAGTGCAGTCCTCTGAAGATATGGAAAGATCTACAAACATTTCATTTTGTTAGCAAGTGAGGAGCTATCTATGGAGCATGATTCTGATTACATTTGCATTAAAATAAAGTGAAATATAAATCTGTGCATATATTCATAGATGAAAGGTGTGAAATAAGCATGAAATCAGTAGATAAGAGATGCCTAATGTCTAATTGTGGTCACTTTGGTAGAGGGAATGGAGGGACTCAAGTATCTATTTATTTATTTCCTAATAGCCATAACTACATGTGTTTTAAAAATTATCTATTCTATTCTATTCACATGTTGTGTATACATACATACATATATATATACATACATACATATACATATATATATATATAAAATCTTAATCTTAAGAAAACATCAGAGGCAGAGGGGCTTTACTGCAAATTCCCTCATTGACTGCACTCCAGGTGAGGCCGGTGTTTCTCTGTGGAGGAAGGCAGTCACCAGCTCTTCAGCATGCAGGAGGGAAGTCCCTCTTGAACATGTGACTGCCATATGATTCTGTATCCAGTGACATCCCTGTGGTAGGTGGTGGAGGCTCTGCCGTAACTTCAGCCCAGGAAAGAATTCTTTGGTTGATTCTTATGGCAGGTTCATCCCTGTTTTAAAATGACAAAGAGTAGCTGTGAGTTGGTTGGGTTAATGGTGCTCCCCTTCATCAATAAAATGGCTGCCACCCAGGGTCCATGGTTGACTCAGTCAACTTTGAGAAATGCCTTTCTGGTGAAAGGAAATTTCCATAATGAAATGTTATCTTTTATTCCTTTTATTAATTTTACATAGTTTTGTAACTGCCATTGAAGAAGAGAAAATCCCGTTGCGCTGACAGCTTTGGGAAGGAAATTGCTCTTGGATATGTTCTAAGTGTTCACAGTCTATTTCAGTCTTCCTTCATAAGCACCTTAAGAAAGAAACTGACACATTTTTACAAAGCCCATCTAAGTGTGAGGTGCAGGATGCCCTCAACTCTGGGCTTGGGACAAGACACTGGCCTTTGCATTCTGCCAAGTTCCTGTTCCCCAGGAAGTTTTCCAGGAAGCAGGCTATGAGCTAGAGGTTGGCACAATAATAATGACAGAAGAATGAGTTCAGGGAGAAGAGTAGGTGCTTTGGACCGTACAGTTAGGCACAGCAGCATGGCCGCTGGAAGATGTTCCTCCATCTGTCTCAATGGTATGCTCTTTGTAGTCTGCTGTGACATTAGATATTGACTCCCCTGGAAAAAGGTGCTGGTTCTAAAGGTGGTGGTTGACTGCCATCAAGTCCTCTCAGAGATGATTCCCTACATCACTCACCACACACCCAGCAGCCGGTGAATTAAACCTTGGAAATCTTGGTCTCAGAGTCTACTTAGTGGCGGTTCACGGTTCTGCTATTGGGTTAGACTATGAATATTTATCAGCTACTACTCTGTCATCAGGAATATCAGTTAAACCATTCAGCATATACCTGAAATAAAAAGACTGAACCCATGACTTGGTCGGTCACACCCATCTCCGGATTCTATGTGCTAAGAGAATTTTTCTGCTGGAATGTGTTAGGTGTGAGTACCTAAAGTACAGGCATGACAACTTGACAGAGTCTTGGTCGGCAAGCCCACTTTGTTCTTTTGATGTGCCTTTGTTTAAAGCCTCTTGGGTATCCTGGGTGAAAGGAGGTCATATGCATCTTTGACAGTCTGAAATGTTCAGGAACAGTTCCAAAATTTAATTAAGTACTGATTGTCTTCTATGCACATGAGAGAAGAAGAAAATCTTCAGAAATAACAGAATTAAGCATGCTCTATTTTGTAGCCTTGTAATGACCTGCAGCTAAGCCTGACCTAGTTCTGAGGGCCTTGAGTCCACTCACATGACACGACACCTTACAAAGCTGACTCGGCAACCAAAGTCAAAAACTGGCACTATCCACGATGATGAAGAATTGAGGGATGCGCTGTCCTGTGTGTAGAAAAGACAAAATTTAGAATAAAGTGGAGATTGCTTCCAGTCATTCAATTTGGAAGCAATAGTGAACGAACTATGCAGTGGTTCAAGTGGGGTGGCACCATCAGTGACAAGGACTCACCTGCAATCCTTACGATAGTGCTGGGAACAGGAGCTCCCAGTAGCCTTAAAGCTGAGAGGCCTCGACTCCTGCTTGCCTGCAGTAGGCTCATGAGCACGCTGTGCTCCATGGAGGTTCCAACTGATCTGTATGTCAGAGTCCAGTCCCCTCCATCCCGGGTACGGGCAGTGCAGCCCTTATTGATCTCAGGAGCGAATGCTTTTGCTGTTTTATACAGAATGCCACATTGACATCAAGAGGCAAAGATGGGCAGTGTCAGGGAAGTCCGAATCGATCCCCTTGCATCACGGGAAAACACCCAGGGGAAATAGCTTTTCTGACTTCTCAGTCCTGCTGTCAGTCAGTCAGTCACATGCAAGGGTGGTTTTCTTGCAACATTCGGGATTCAACTGACTGAAGAGTGCTCTGAAATATTTCAAGCTATAAATCAAAACCTCAACCTAGATCAAAACAGACAAATGAGCACAAAAGAAATAAACACAACGAACAAACCAAACCAATGAGGTAAATTTGGAAAGGCCTGCTCCCCATGGCGTCACCTTGCAGATTCGCAGTGAATGTTAATACACGGAAAGAATGAACCCCTGCTTTCAGAAGCCTGGTCACTTCAGGGTGGTCAAGCTTTATTTCAGTTCAGTGCTCTTCTCTGGCAGCTTTTGGATGACCTTTAGCATCTCACCCAAACAGACTGTGGTCCATTTTTGCTGAAGTTGTTTGGGCTGTGCCTGCCAGATTGTCTGCCTGCCTGCTATACCACCGGCCACTTGAAGGCTCTCCTGGCAAATCCAGTCTCTGTTTCTCCAGGTACCTTTACCCATTCCTCAAAATGGTCTTAAGGTTAAGCAAGCTCTCGGGATTGTCAAATCCATACCCCTTTCCTCACTCCTCTCTGTCATTGTTCTCCGGTTCCTTCTCATTCCCCTCTTGCCTTTTCTTCTCTCTCTTAAGTCAGTCTTCCATTTGTAGCATAATTTGTGGATTCCTTTGAATAATATAAAGTCTCTCTTGCTGTTTCTTAAACTCTCAACATGTTATAGACACCTACAGGACTCCATTCTGTTTCCTTTATAGTAAATTCTCATTAAGTACTGCTGGGTAATTGGAGAATCCCTCATTTTTGACTGGATATACCTCTGACTCAATCCGTTCCTGAAGAGGACCATGGTTAAGACCCAGAGGCCAGGCTGTCCTGGGGATAGGCATTAATTCTGGGAAAACGTTTTAGCATCTACATGGAACTCAGTTCAGGAAGCACGAGTGAGATCCAGGATGGTATTGGGTTCCAAAAAATGGGCATATGACTGTGAGACCCAGGAAACAAATCAGAGTTTATTTGATTGCCTTGGTTCTTTTAGTCTGATATGTACAGAAAGATATCCTTACCTTCAAGATGTCTCTAGTGTTTTGGCTCCTTATGGTTGCAAACTACTCAAGAAGCTTCCTGGGGCACACTACTTCTTGTTTTCACTAGCCCTGCCCCTTCCCCACTTACAAAGTTTTCTTATTTTGGTCCTTTGAAAAATGCCCTGGCCCCTTATTTCTCTAAATAGTGGCTACTCACCATCAAATTCACTGCTCCCAAAAGAAGGGTTCAAAACCAACTCCAGTGTGCTGTGTAAGGAAGAGTTGGTAGCCACTACCCCACTACGATCCATGCAACATTATACACTTCTATGACAATGGGAATTACACAGAATCTACTTTGCTTTCAGGCAAACTGGTCTCCTTATGGTACATTCAACTTCTTCTTACTGAAGAGCATGGGTGGGCAGTATTTCAAAGCATGATTTTTAGTAGATTTTATTCTAGATATATAAGTAGATGAATACAAACGGAGGGATAAAGGGATAAAGGAGAGAGGACTTTTGTACTCTGAGATTATCTATAAAATTTCACTTGGTAAGTCTAAGTAATATTTTGTGGACAAAGTATATTTATTCAATTGACAAAGCACCAATCCTGTTTCACATAGACAATAAAATGTTTAAATGGTCTCAACAATAGCACAAATACTTCCAAAAGAGGATCATGAGGAATTTTATTTTGAGCTGTTGATTATGGAAGAGAAACTTAATAAGGAAGATTTAAAAAATGTATATATTCAACTTAAGACTCCATGTGACAGTAAAGGCCCAGCATAGCAGTCTGGTCTCTTCATTTCTAGTTCTTTAATCAACCAATGGCAAGAATTCTATACATTTCCTTGAAGCTTCTATTGGTCCAGGAGCTCTCAGGCTCTGCTGAGGATATGGGGAGTTGGCGGTGAGCTCATCTGAGGAGGTGGGGAGACTTCCTGGGGAAAGCACTTTTAGACCGTGAGTACCGGTTGACATTGGGAACTAGTTGTTTCTGGGCTTGGAGCAATTTTCTCTGGGTCACAAGAGTAATGAAAGCACCAGGCCCGCTGGGCGTCTCTGACCACAGGCCAGATGCTCAGTTGCCAAGCCAAAGCGATGGGCAATGTAACAGTTAATGCTGGAGGGCCTTCAGCTCTATGCAGCAATCGGCTTTACCTGTGGGTCCTGACGAGCTGACCGGCCCTGTCATAATAAGTCCTGCGGTATGTCAGAGCAATTTGACTCCAGGAAGAGGGATGACTACTGGCTCTGTTTGACTTATATGTGTTTTATGTAAATCCAGTCTGTTACATTGGTAGTTGCTTGTGGTACCATGTAGTTTTCCACTTTCCAAACCCCTGATTTAGAAGTGCCTGGGCCAGCTTGGCCAGTCAGTGGGAGAGAATGAATAACATTCAGTGCCATATGGGTGGCAGCATCCACGTGAGTGAGGAACATCAATCTAAGAGAGAAAGTAGACTGACAAGAGCAAGAGCCAATGACAAAGACCTCATTGCTGCCTGGGGGACTATATTCTGAAGGTGACTGCTTTTGGAATTTGCTCCTAATCCAACTGCTCGATTCATTCCTGGTCCAGAGAAGATAGAAGGCTGCAAAGAAAAGTCACCTATTGGAGATCCTCTCACAGAATATTACATAGTGTGGTCACAGTGTGACATCCCATTTCTCTTCACTAGTGTATGGCTGCCCAGAGAGAAATACTGGGCTCAGCAGGGTAGCCACAGAAACACTGAGGCACACAGCTCAGATGTGTGGAGCTTCTCTGGAGATTTCCAGGAATGCTGGAGGCAGAGGTATCAGTGACTAGAGGATATTTGCAAGAAATTAGGCTTCCTGTCTCAGCAGGCAACCCATCAGACACAGTGACACTCATTCTTGCATGGATGGAGAGAAAGGGTGCTTCCTGAGATCTGCAAGGCAGCTTGTAAGATGCTCAGTGTGCATGCTTGAGCATCTTCCATCAGATAGGCAGTCAGGAATAGGCAGCAGGCATGTGGGAATATCAACATGAACTGGCAGGTCCAGAAAAAGCCACTGAAATTCCAAATGGGTACTTTGTAGAGGCAAAGGATTTTCTATGGCAATTAGTAAAGTGTGTTAATTAAGGCCTATATTGCAGGCCAGGAGGGCAGCTTTCAAGGACAGAGTGTGAAGTATCTACCAGCGTTGTGGATGGAAGCAGCAGCAAGTTCCTGCTCTGGCTCTCCCAGTTGATCACTGTCTACAACTGATCTTTGCATCCTGAGCTAGTGTTGACACTTAAGTGGTCCATGAGACCAGCATCCTGGTTTACCTCTCCTCCTCTTCTTCCCCTCTTCACTGCTGTCACATCTCTGTTTGCCAATATTCTTTTTTTCCTTGACCAGAGAAGGTGGAATGCGTGCACTGGATTGTGCTCTTGTCCTCAGTCATTCCTCTGGGGTGAAAAAGCCTTAAAGAATGTTCCAAGAAGTTCTTTCTTTCTTTTCCTTCCTTCCTTCCTTCCTTCCTTCCTTCCTTCCTTCCTTCCTTCCTTCCTTCATTCCTCCCTCCCTCCCTTCCTCCCTCCCTCCTCTCCCCTCCCTCCCTCCCTCCCTCCCCCTCCCTTCTTTCTTTCTTTCTTTCTTTCTTTCTTTCTTTCTTTCTTTCTTTC
>CAJQZJ010032798.1:2424698-2493480 GCA_907164525.1 Lophiomys imhausi
TTCTTTCTTTCTTTCTTTCTTTCTTTCTTTCTTTCTTTCTTTCTTTCTTTCTTTCTTTCTTTCTTTCTTTCTTTTCTTTCTTTCCTTTACCACAAGAGGACCCAGAAGGAAGAATAAAAGCATGTGAGTTTACAAGGTGATATTTTGTAAGACTTTTCAGTAACTATTCTTTCTCAACTTCAAATTTAACTTTCCTGGCTCCTCTTCAGAGTCCCTGGGCACCCACCCATCTGTTAGTTTTTCTTCTGAAAGTCAACCCTGGCCAACCCGCATTCTGACACTAACCATTACAAACCTTCTCTTTTGATTCATGTTGGCCCCTAGACGAGGGGGTTAGTGAGTGCTTGAGAAATCCTTAGAATCACAGAGCCTAAAAGTAGGAGCATCTTCCCCACACGGAGTTCCAGGAAGGGTGGGCAACAGTCCTTATGTCTTCTTCTTCATATAAGGAACACAGGATCCCATGAGTCCAAAGAGCAACTATCATAGTAGTGTTCCCAGATGAGATTGAATGACTGTGAATGAAGGAAATAAGAAAGAAAGATGGACAAATGTGCATACTTCTTACGTCACTGTGGTGTATTTGTTAGAACTCCTCAGAAGTTGTGTGTGGTAGACAAGTGGAGAGCATTAGGCATGTAGTGTCACTCCTGGTAATACAAGAGAGTTGACCAGAAATAGCACGTAAGATGCTTCATTTCCTTGCATACTAGATGCAAATGTGGGCGTGTTATATACACAAATACACATACACATGTGTGCAAGCATGTAACAATCCCAGTCACAGACTGAAAGGGCTGACACAAGTCTTCATATATATCAACACAGTATTTGAAAGCTGTTTCCAGCTTGGGTTCTTCTCCTCTTTTTTGTGTTTTGAGATGATGATGGCTTGAATGTAGACTTACTCCTTCTTCCTTTGCTCAACGGGTTCCCAGTTCTGTAAGCGCTGTGTACATAAGCTGTGTGGATGTTCACAATTGCCTAGAATTTCTTTAGGAGGCTGTTTCTCTCTCTGCTTTAGCATGGTGATAGATGGAGCTTGGTGAAGGAATGTGAGTGCTCATTAGAGTTTTTACTGTATGGTGGAGATGGCAGAAGTGAAATTACAGAAGCGGGGAGGCAGGACAATTACCAGGCCAGTGCTGACACCAGTAACTTTTGATGACGGTGGGTGGAGGCACCTCAGGAGGAAAGCTTCCACCCTTCCATACTTATGCCTGCAGAGCAGGCAGAGAACAGGAAGGCAAGCCTCATCACAGCCAGGGTGGAAAAAAGACAGGCACTGTAGAGACATAGAAGTCGAAAGGAAAATATTAGGTTCAGAGAGGTGAGAGCATTAGGAGAAAACCTTAGTGTAATAAATGTGGCAAGAGTTAATGCTTCATTATCCAGAATACTAGGGACAGGAAGAGCTTCCTTCGTGGAAAAGAGTTTGGAGGGTTGATCTCCATGGATACCTGAGGCTATAACTCCCCTCCATTCTTATTTCCTTGTGAGAATTAGGAATTACTCAGCATCAGAGAAATGGAGAAGTCAGGGCCACACACAATTTGAGTGCTGGCCCCCGATGGAGAAAGTATGAGCTCCTGACTTATTAACACTGACCTTGGCAGCTGACAGGCAGAAGGCTGTGATCTGGCCAAGCTGTGGCCATGTGCCACTGTGGCTGGCCCAGTGGAACAGCCTTCTGATCATTCCCATGTGACTCACTTCTCCATTTGTAGAAGTGGGCAACGATCATGGAAACTGTGCATCAACCCAGATTGGATTTCACTATAGCAGGATACCTACACTGTTGCATTAACAAGAGATGCATAGTCTTAGAGAATTTCTAACCCCTTGGGTGGTATCAACACTGCCAAACTCAGCAAAGAGAGCCATATCCTAACTCTAACCATAACCCTAACAACAGGAATCCAGCAAACTTACTAAGGACTTGCCTAGGGATGTATCTTTGATTTCGTTATAATTTCATCTTCTCTGGTGTCAGTACTCTAAGAATTTTCCTAGTTAGTTATTTGGCATTTTCCTTTTTTGGCATTAATAAATATACTTGTCTCTTGTCAAGATCCCCTCATCAGTACTATCAGATTAACTCTATCATCTGAAAATTTTCAAAGTGCAGCCACAGCCAACTGGGTCTGGTCTATCTGTGCTGCAGAAGGTGTCAGACTCCCAGAATCATCTTTTTGCTGATGATTCTGCATGCTTATGAGTAAATGTGTTGGCTGTGGTCAGCTTCCATTGTGATAGGTAGACCCTGACAGGACTATGGAGTGTGAGAAGAAAAAGCCTCTTTCTACACGTTTCAAAGCAGCAACCCATCCTACATCAAAGGCTGCTGCTTTGTGTGGGAACACGGAGTGAGGTTGAGACAACCATTGGGATTGGATGGCAGTGTTCTGTACTTTCTGTGTGGTCATTGCGCCTGCCCTGCGTGAGGCTGCTGCAGAGTCTGCTCCAGTAGGATCCTTGAAGAGCAAGGCCTTCTCAGAGGGTACTTGGTGTTCTTTGAGCAGGCTTGGGAACCACTCTCAGGGCGGCCATTCTTTCTATAAAGAAGTTCTGTTTAGAGGAAGCTGTGAGACCCAGCCGAGTTCAACGTCCCCATGCCTAGACCGCCTTGCCTCCAATTCCCACTTACCTTGGCATTCAAGAGTTCCTTGTGATTTCTTTGGACAACCTCTGTTTGTCATTCCTTTGGACAACCTCTGTTTGTCATTCCCAGCAGTGCTCTCTCCTAAGCTGGAAGCATAAGGAAGAAGAGCTATTATTTCAGTAGCATCTGTCCACTGGGCATGAGACTACTGTGTTCTCCCACAGGGTGTGATATGATACACCTGCTTTGAGTGGATGGTCAAATGACAAATAATTCCCTTAGTTTGCCAAAACTAAAGCAGCAGCTTCCTAGAAACACATACTCTGGCTTACTCCTTGGTTTTCTGGCTAGTTCTCCTGAAAAGTCACTTGGTACAAAGGGACTTATTGTCCTTTTTCTAAGCTTTGTATGACCTTTATTTTAATGACCTGGTGACACGTATAGATGTGTTTTTACTCCAGGCTGCCACAGACCCATTTGGACATGGATGGTCAACAAATCAAAAGAAAATACATACGGATTGTCTTCTCAGTGCCAGCTTGTCACTTACAAAGCCACCAGTTTGCACCCACTTCACTGAGATGCTGTTGTAGCTTTTGCTAGGTCGCATGCTGGTTGCCAACAGGAGTGGAAAAAAATCTGTCCCTTTCAACCCCACACATTCCTTTCCTGAACTTAGGGGACGAGGTGGCAAACACAGCTTGCCAATCAAGAGCCAGCTAGTCTTGCCTTTACCCAATCCTGTATCTGTAATGGAATTCACTGGCTAATTAGGTAGTCAAGGCTTTTCCTACAATGGGTGGATCATGCACAGCTCATCCAGTTCTCACAATTGTGAGCATCCTCTGGTTTATTCTCTGTTTTTTTTCTCTCTCTTCATGTACCTTGAGGAGGAGAGCAATGCTTCTGTTCATCCACAGGTAACAGCTCCCACTGTAGTGAACTTTATTCTTCTGTGGACTTTCACTGTTGCCCATTCCTTGCTATAGCTTTTCCTCACTCACTCCTCTCTTTTTAGAATCAATTTCCTGCTTTTGAACCTAGAACCCTTCCTATCCTTTTCATTTTTTTCTATGTGACTCTTATCTTACATTTGATTTCTGTCTGCTTAGAAGTTGCCTTCGTCCTTCCAAAGGCTAGACTTTGGCTTGTGATGGTTTCATTATTTTCTACTCATTCCTTGCCATCCTCAAGTTAGCTCTCTCTGTATCGTGACTTCATGTACTTTCCTGTGAGGTTTCTCTTCTTCCTTAAAGCCTCATTCTCTCCTCCTCTGCCTGCTATTCCGATCTCATCAATGTTCTTCCCACCATACTCCTTTTGCATGGGAATTGTTGGCATCTCTGTCTTCTTCATCCCTGACAAGCCATTCCTGGGCTGCTCCTATTCCTTCCCACCTCAAGAAACTTTACTAAACATTAGCCATTTTCTTTATATTCCAAATCCAAATGAGCACTCCTTCCTGGCAGCATATGGAACGTTTTCTTTCTTCTGAGTCTGTGCTTCCCTTCCCTTCCAGGAAGGCCTTCCTTGATGTCCATCCAAATCTTCTTTCAGCTCTCTGCTCTGCCCTGAGAAGAGATTCTTCAGTTCCAACAGTCAAGTGGAAGCTTCTGTTAAACTTCCCCTTGGAACCTCAGGCTCCCAATTCAGGTCGTCTGTTTTCTGCTAGAACACACCAGCACTGGCTGCTTTTGATTTTCCGGCCCATCTCATTCCCTTCCGTGAAGTCTCCGTGTCCTCTGAGATGCTTGTCATGTTTCACACATTCAGTCAGTTGCTGGATTTTGTTGCTTCCTTATCAGCATCTCTTACATCCTTTCTCTCTCTCTTCTCCACTCTCCCCCATTCCCTTTCTCATACCCATTCTCTTGCCTGCTTTCCTTTCTTTCCTCTTCTCTCTGTTTTTCTTTTGGTTTTGTCCTGTATTTTCTTTTTTGCCCCTCCCTTTTCTTTTTCTCCCCTTCCTTTGGGCTCTTTCTTCCCTCTTCCCTTTTCTCTCTTTCCACTTCCTTCTCCTCTCCCATGTCCTCTCCCTTCTCCCCTCCCCTCGCCTCTCCTCTCCTCTCCTTTTATAGAGTTTCATTATGCTGCCTAGACTGGATTATAACACATAGGTTCAAATGATTATCCCACCTCATCCTCCCAAATAGTAAACTATAGACACTGCATTATTTCAAAATTTCTACACAGTTTTTCCTACTCCCACTAATAACCTTGTTTTAAAGAACTAAGCCTCTTTCAAAAACTGACCATGAATTGTCCCAACTATTTAGAACACAATATCTACTTGGAACTTAAAGACATACTTTTTTATCACCTTTCTGTTATGGCACTATGCATATTTTAACTGTGAAGCATTTGTGTATTTTAATGATATTTAATTATGTTGAGTTTATCTAGTTTAAAATTAATAACTTTATAGCAAAGTTATATATATACATACATTTAATATATATTACATATATTTTATATATATTATAAACTGGTTGGTATTACACTAGCACCACACTCATCAAGGTCAGTATAGTATTTTATCAGATTACTCTATGATAAACTGTTCGCTTATAACAAATGGGAAGGGTGCTAATCAGAATTAATGAACACCAAGAGCAGTCCAGAAGAGAGTCATGGAAACAGGAGACTTTCCTAGAAGTTGCAGGATTCAAAGAAGACAAGAAAGGAAGCCTTCAAGGAACTCATAGAAGCACTGCTTCTCACCAGCAAAGTAGCATCGATATCAAAGTTAGCATTCAAACTATAGCAGAAAGGAAACAAGGAGGGGAGGAGGAAAATGAGAAAGGATTGAAAACAACTGCTGATGTAGAACTGGAAGACCTTGTGCAAAACCACAGTAGCAGAGGGTTCACTGCCCAGGAATCTCCCAGGCCCTTCTATTTCATTATGTGTAGAGTTTATATTTGTAAGTTATTTTATTTGTTTCTATATTGATTTAGGTATAAATATTTTTATTCCTGAATACAAAAGCCTGGGACACTATGTAGGATATGCCCTTTTGCTCTTTGGTTCTTGAATTCTCATTTGCTAGCATTAGAACTTTGCAAGATATACAGAAATGTCTAAGAGAAAACATTAACTCTCTAATAGAATAAAAAATAAACAGACTCAATGCTAAGAAATATTGCATAACTTCTTGGATTATACCAAAAACAGTTTTGAATTTTCATTATGGTAAAATAACATAAAATGAGTCATTTTAACGATGTTCAAGCATGTGTTTTTTTTTTTTAATATGAATTTTATTCACAATAATACATAGCCATTACTGGTATTTCCAATTTTTCTTCACCAATCCAACATATACTTGTAACTATTAAATAACATTAAACACATTCTTTCCTACCCTCCAACTTCTGATAGCATTTATTTTATTTTCTATACCTATTAATTTATCCATTCTAATCATTTAATGCAAGTGAAAACACTCAATTCATGTCCTATGGTGTCTGTCTGGCTGCATGTAGCATATTCCTCAGGATTATTCATGACAAAGCCCAGGGCAAACCATTTCTTTCTAAAACTGTAGCATCTTCTGCTGTATGAGTGTGCCATACACTGTTTATTAATTCCATCTACCACTACACCCATGGCTTGTTTCTATAGACCATCTACTGTGGATAATGCTACAAGGAACATTGGCATGCCACTCTCCCTCTCAGATCCTGCTTTGACCTCCTTGGGGCATGCATACAGGAATGAAATTGCTGAGTTGTAAAGTAATTCTGTTTTTAACTTGTTGAGGGATAAACTCCATATTGCTTGCATGGTTTCAACATTTCCACCACGTGGTACTGTTTCAGTGTCTCCATATCTTCACCAAATTTTATTTTCTTTTTTAAAATTGTAGTCATCCCAGTAGATAGGAAGTAGTACCTTTTGTAGCTTTCATCTATATTTGCCAGATAAGTAAGGATGCCACATGTTTTTTTTTTTTTTTTTCTATGTAGACTAGTGACATTGTTCACCCTTTTAAAAATTAGGCTATGTTTTCTGTTTAATTGTGCCTAGGCCAATGGTTGCAAATATTTTTTCAGTTGATTTTTCACTCCTTTGGTAATGTCTTTTGATGTAAAGAAATGTTTGATTTTGAAAGCCTTATTTTTTCTTTTAGTGTCATTCTAAAAAAAAAAAAAATCAATAGCCAAATCCATGCTCGTAAAGATTAATTGTGTTTTCTAGTGAAAAGTTTTATGGTTTTAACTCTTTTGTTTAGGATATTGTTTCACTTTGAGTCCATGTTTGACTATGACATGAAAGTAGAGCACCAACTTCATTCTTGTCATGAGGAAATCCAGGTGTTCTAATAGCGTGGTTCCCACAGAAAGCATGTGACAAGTTTCTCAGATGTCAGTCTTCCGTAGGTGCACATGTTGATTTACACAAAGTCTTACTGTGCTAGACCCTTTAGCTAGCAGTCTGGTTTGTTTCCCGGTGACTGACAGAAAATTTTAAAATGAGAAAATGGGATTTATCTGAATTTGTTTTTCCTTTTCATCCCATGCAAATCCATGTGAATTCAAGGATCAGCTTTTCCATGTCAGAAAAGGTGGCTGTGGTATTTCAGAAGATGCCTGGAATCCGTAGGTGGTTTTGAGTCATATCATACTGTAACAGTCTAAATATATTTACTCATGAACATACAATGGCTTCCTGCATCTAGAATTTTAAGCTTTTATTTAGTAATATTTCACATTAAATGTGGTTAAATGTAGTTCTGCGTATTTTATTTTATTTGTTTTGGTTTTTAAAGACAAGGTTTCTCTGTGTATCCTTGGCTGTCCTGGACTCACTCTGTAGACCAGGTTGGCCTTGAACTCACAGAGATCCATCTGCCTCTGCCTCCTAAGTGCTGGGATTAAAGACGTGTGGCACCACACCCGACCATTACAGACAGCTGTGAACTGCCATGTGGTGCTGGGATTCAAACCCGGGTCCTTTGTAAGAACAACCAGTGCTCTTAACTGCTGAGCCATCTCTCCAGCCCACGTATTTTATTTTAAATATACTATCACAAATGGGCTTGCATTATACTTTTTTAAAAAATTATTCTTCATAGGGGTAGACAGAGTACTAGTTTAAATATCTCTACTTGCTTTTATATAATTTTCTTTGCTCTTTAGATTTTGTGTTTATATCATATTCCACTTGTCACATTTTAATATATGATGTTTGAGTTTTAATCATGTCCAATTATTTTTATTTCTTTTGTGTTTTTTTATTTACTTATTTGTTACTTAAGAATGTGCTGTTTAATTCCCACCTATTGGCAAATTTCCCAGGATTCCTACAAAACTCTGACTTCATAATGTTATAATCAGAAGAGACATTTTTATGCAATTTTAGTGTTTCTATTTGTCAGAGCTTATTTTGTGTTTTGAGATATATTCTGGAGAACATTGCATGTTCTGATTTGGTTGGTTTTGTCTTCTTTGTGTGTTGTCTATGGTCAGATCAAGTTCACATGTCCCCTTGATCCTTGGACTTCATACTAAATACTGTTTCTCCTTTTACCCTTGTCACTGTTTGTGTCATCATTAACTGATCTAAAGCTCTACTCTATCGTTTATAAATATCTTTTTAATAAAATAACTCCCTTTAATATAGAGGGTCTTTTTTGTCTCTTGTGACAGCTTTTAACATGAACTCTGTTTTGTCTGATAATAATATAGTTACATCAGCTGTTCTTTGATAAGTGTGTGCACAATAACACTTTCTATCTTTTATTTTCAATTAACTTTACAGTTAACTAATCTAAAGTGAATCTCTCACAGGTAGGATGGAAATGAATAATGCTTTAAAATTCATTTTGTCAGCCTCTGCCTTTTGATTGGAGAATTTAACCCAATTACATTAAAATTCATGACTGATAAGGAAGAATTTGAGTGACTTTTCTGTGTGTTTCTATCATTTTTGTGCCTCACTTTCTTAATTACATTTTTCTTTTATGTTTGGTTGGTTTTTGTACTGAATTATTTTGATTGCCTACTAATTTGCTCTTATGTATGGAGTTTTCAATATTTTATTTGTGGTTATTGTGGGAAATGTATTTAGCATCTGAAATTAACACAAATACAGTTAAAGTTTAATCTGTTTACTAACTTAACATTACACAACCTGTGACTATGGTGCTTTATTTCATAGCCCACCTTATACTATCATAAATTACATATTTATACATTGTCAGCCCAATAATATTGATTATGACTAATTTGTATACTTTTCCCTTTTAATTCCTACAGAAAATAACAAGTTTAGTCACACATCAAAAATATGATATTGCATTTTATCCTCACCCATGCATTTATTGTTATCAGAGATACTAATTTTTATCATTGCATAATTTATATATTATGTGTACCTACTTTCAGATATATCCATATTCTTAAATTTATTTTCTTTTTGCAATTTGTATTTTTGTGAAGTATAATAAAAACACAAAGGAACTCTGTGCTGATAGGTAGATGTTGCTAGAGCAGACTTACAGTGTGGTGGAATGTATTATACAGCTAAACGCTGAATGAGAAGCTGACATAGAAACTCACTTAGAATCACTTTATTTTGTTTTATTCTTTTCAGAGGGTCTCACCATGCATCTTAGATTGGGCTGGAACTCACGGCAATCCTCCTGACTTAGCTTCCTTCATGCTGTGAATGCAGACAATAGCCACCATCACTGACAGCATGTTGAAGAGATATTTATACTGATAAATATCCACATAATGTTCCTCCTGGCAATTTTCACATGTTTTTCGAATGCTGTAGAGAATCCAGGTAGGAAGAACAGATAAGACATGATAGCTCTCCTATTAAGAATCTGTTTTGTTTTCAACATTTATTTATTTCTTCAAGTTTCATCTCAGTCACAGCATGCCCCCCCACCCCATCCCACCCTCATGCCCTCTTCCCTCTTTTCCTCCTATCCTCTTCTTTATTTTTTTTTTATTTGCAGTGTATCTTTTCCCCCTCAACATCTCCCCCTTTTAGTCCAATAACATGCTCTTTTTCTTATAACAAGAAATACAATACAAAACATTAAGAACAATTAGGCAATAATTATGAAAATTATAAGGTATAACATACATTCCCAATGTCCAGTCCATATGTATTTGGCAACTAATAATAATATTCTATTATCTGTCTATCTTGATGAGTTTAAATTTCTATACCTAACTCAGTTTCTATCCTACCTTGCATTACCAACTTAAAAAAATTCTTAGACCTAGAACATCTTTTTAATTCCTAAACAACTTAAAACTTAAATGTGAGACTATAACTATCTAGTCTTCAACTACATCAGAGACCTGAGAAGGATAAAGATATCTGAATAAGCAGGAAGTGCAGAGCAAGCAGTTTCCAAAACTAAGAAATGACAGACAACTGACTGCCTGGACAGTCCCCAATTTCTTTCTTTAATGTTGGAGTATCTATTTTCAGTGTTTTGGCCCAGTATCTCTTACAGACAAGAAAAGACTGTTTTTACAGAGGGTTATACTGTTGGACACACTGTGACATACTACAGCTTCCACAATGAAATGCTTTTTATGCTTGGTGTGTGTGTGTGTGAATGTGTGTATGTGTATATGTGTGTGTATGTGTTTATGTGTGTGTATGTGTGTATGTGTGTATATGTGTGTGTGCCTGTGTGTGTATGTGTGTGAGTGTGTGTGTGTGTGTGTGTGTGTGTGTGTGTGTGTGTGTGTGTTATTTTGGGGAGAGGTTGCAAAGGCAAAAGGCAGATAAGTGGGATGAGGAGAAGAACAGGACTATGCGTGTTGCTCATGAGGCCCTAGTCTTTCTTAAGGAACTACTGACAGCCAGTCATAGGCAAGGGAAGGAAGTATCACATCCATCAGTAGTGTGGTGGCTGACATATGGCTATCGCTCAGTTAATAACCTGCAACCTATATTCACGCAGACAATCCCATTTAAGTTCAGTGATCACACATACAAAAGGCACGAATGTGGGAAGTAAGCTTGTGGGAAGAGGGTTTTAGCAAGAGAGTGAGGGGGGATCAGTCAGGGTAATAGGAGGTGGGAAGGAGTAAAATCCATTGCATGCATGTATGAAACTGTCAAAGAATCAAAACAATAACATTTAAAAGTAAAAAACAAACTGAACAACTAAAACAAAACCCAGCACTGGAAGAGAACAAAGTTGTGTGGCAGCTAATATTTAAGGTTAGAACATGATGTGATGGTTTATGAATTTTGAAATTCTCTGTTACAGAATCAAGTAGCCCTATGGGGGGATTGAATTCTCAGGAAGAGCATTTGATTAACCTGGAGATTCAAACAGTTACTGCTTATAAAGTAAAAGTGATGCCATTGAACCAATTGTGACTGCAGAGACCCTCATTTCTTAGATGGCTTTGACTTCATCTCTCATGTGCTCTCATTTCACCCAGGCACTTGTCCTTGGCATTTCCTGTGAGATTGACCTAAAAGCAATGGATTAAGCCTTTGATTATTGGAGGACATACTAATTTCTTGCTTGTCTTTGAAGTCCTGCCAAATGTTGAATTCTTCTCCTTCCCTCTTTCCCTCCTTTCCCTCCCTCCCTCTCTCCTTCCTTCCCTCCCCCATCTTTTCTCTCTCTCTCTTTCTTTCTCTCTCTCCTGTGAGTGTGTGTGTAGTTTGAGCACTTTGACAACATCGTTGTTTCAGATGACAAGCCAACCACAATCTTGACCTTGTCCCTTGAATGTAACACATAGCTCTCCTCTTGTTTTCAAGTTTCTTCTTATTTTCAGACACTTGAATACATTTTCTCTGTGAAGGTCTTTTTGAGATTGACATGAGGACTGTTGATTGATATTGGATTTATAGACTCGTGTCTTTCATCAGGAATGTCCAATTTTCAGCCTGGATCTTTTCTTCCCCCTTTCTCTCTCATCGTCCTCTAGGAGTGCCATGATGCCTAAGTATAAGGTACTCTCCCCGAGGACACTCAGATAACTCAGGTTCCATTATTTTTTGATCCTTTACTTTCTGTTCCTCAGCCTGGATGACTTACTTAAATTATACTACTGTGAGCTCACTGATTCTTTATTCTGAAGACTCAAGTATACTGTTGAGACCCTTTAATGAACACTCAATTTTCATTATTAATAAAGAAGTCCTTTCTCACCAACCCCAACCAGACCTTAGGAGGTCTCTTGTATGGTTAAGCTGACATCTTTGATCTCACTGGCTTGAAACTGGTCTCTCAGTGGCCCTTGGCAATTTCCAATGTATTTCTGGACCAAGTTTCTCATTAGGTAAAACAGAGATGGCAATTCTGTGGGTAGCCCCCAGTCTGGTTAGAATATACACAGAAAATCATTTGCCAACACACTAAGCCTGCTTTTTCAGGAAAAAGATGCTAGGTTCCCACAGGGGATATGTGGGTACCCTGCTATGCTTCAAAGCCTTCATTTAGACTTGAAATTGCCTTTGCTTTGATTTAGCATTCAGTTGTCTTGCTGTAACCTTTTGGTTGTTGTTCACAGTTGTATTAAGATGGTTTTGATAGCATTTCTGGCATGTCTTTCTATGGGGGCGGAGGTGAGAGCTCGAAGCTTTCTACTGTGCTGTTTTTCTCATGTCATTCCTTCTCTAAAACTTCACCTACTTGATCCTCTTGGAGAACTTTATAAGAATCCCAAAATTTTAGCACTGCTAGAAACATTATATATATACTTGTAGTTTGCAATCCTCCCCAGAGGATTAGGGACTCCATGAGATTTCCCTGATGACCCCAAAATGTTTTAGGTTTTTTACCACCCATCTTTCCCAGCTTCATTTAGAAATACCTAGGCTGTCATTTTTTGAACATTTATTAAGCAGTGGGCTTTCACTTGACTCAAGATTTTGTGGCTATAAATTTGGGGAAGGTATTGTTTCATACCAAATGCTTTGTTGAGCTGATTCACACAAATGTGTGGATTCCTTATTCAAAGTCAGTCAGTCCCAAGCAACTCACCTCAGCAGCTGGATTGAGAGTCATGCATGTCTTATCAGGCCATTAAGTGTTTTGGGTTTGCTCACTGTTCATGTACCATGTAGGGACAGGCAAGCGAAGGAGGTTTCTGTGAGCATTCTCACTGCTTTTCTCTCATGCTAAGCAATCCAATGCTGGCAAAATGGCCCTTCCTATCCTACTACAACTGGTGTAGACTGAGCTTTAAAGGGTAACTGGTCAGCTGTCAATGTAGACTGCGTCTTGAGAGACTCACTTCCCTTTTTACTGTCATCCCTGTAATTAGAAAATTATATTTTTATCAGCACATACAGTTCTTTCTCTCCTAAGAATAGATCAATAAAATACTTTCTCCCCATCTCGCTCCATTTTAAGTACCATTTATTCATGACTACCAGCTCTGAATACAGAAGAGTATTGGATCGTGGTAATGAAATGCTTTTCTATTTTTCACTTGTTTTTAAGCAAAAAGGGGAGGAGGCTAGAATTATTATTAAACAAGACATTGGTACCCAGGGAGGACATGAGTTGTCTGTCATGCATGCTACTAAGTTAGATCTAATGAGATGCTCTCTGACATTGGAGCATTTTTTGTGTAAAGCAAATACTAGCATGTTGGATGAACTGCAGCTTTTGAAGAAAATATTCTACTTTGCTCTGGATAGCTGCTCAGAGCCATAGGACTGTTCGTCATAGTAATTAAGTAGTTTATAATTCTGCACATCATTGCAACGAATTAAATATTGTTTGTCCAATTGTAATAGATACATGTATGTGTTTATTACATATTATTATCATATAATTAATTTAACTATATGTGATATGTTTAACTATTATCCACAGTTATTATTAAGTATTTATATAAAAGTTACAAAAAGAAGATACCATCATTCGGATAGGAGCAGTGATTTTCAGTCCAAGTGACGTCGGATGGAAGTAGAGAACAGTCAGCTTGGAGTTGTCTTGCTGACTGTTGTACTGACGTGATCGTGATACCTCCAGCTGGCTTTTTCACACTGAATGACAATTACATACATACCCCATGATACTTGATGCTCACAGAGCATAAAGAGAAAGGAAAACAGTGATCACAGGTCCATGAGGGAAGACTATAGCCACAGAAAAAGTAAGCAAACAGAAGCTCAGCCAGTTGGAGGGAGGTTTGCTAAAACTTAGAAATACTGAATTGAAAATAGCTTCAATGTCAAAGGAAACAAATTCATTGGGTGACTGAAAAATGAAATGGAAGAAAACAATTCCTTTTTTTAACTCATGATCTCTAAACAGGGCTTCATGACTCAGCTCAACATTACTTCTAAGAATTCTCTCATTCTCTTTGGCAGGGTCAGCCTGGCTTATGACTTTTCACTGTTTCTTAAGGCCCTATGTCCTCTATATTGGATATGATATTTATATGTCATATGTCCTCTGGAGAAGGCAGGTGTTCATTATGGGGATTGGCAACTAGCAGGTTATTAGTAAATGGATAATGTATAAAAAGCTCTTTGAAATGAATTAATATGTGTAATATAGTATTTTACAAATATAACCTCAGAATAAAAAAAAAAGTAGTAGTTATTGAAAAGTGCAACTTGACTTGGAACCAGGGCACCAGTTTTTGGGCAGTTGCTAACCTGGCATGCAACTCTAACCAAACCATTTTAGTACCTCAACTCTTGGCAGCTCAGTTTCTTAACTGGAAGACTCAGCATTCCCTCAGTCTGACCTAGTAGATGACCCTTAGGAGCAGATGCCATGTGCTTGGATGGCTCCAGGGACTAGACCTGGTCAGCAGTGGCTGGGCAATGAAGAAATGACAGACTTACAGACAAAGCAGCTGGGAATTCTCTGATGGGGAAACCACAACGCTACAGAAGCTCCACATCTTTGTTTTATAGAGTTGAGCAGGGAGGCAGGGCTATTGCATACAGCTGAACAAGGGGAGGGGGTTGATGGGATACCTCTCGATCAAGGAGATGGGTTGAGCCAATCTCAGGAAGAGCAGTGTTTGTATAGGAGCGGTCTTCAGGCCAGGGGAGAAAGCTGGTGGACATTTTCTGATCATACCATATTACCCACACTAGGATGCCTAAAGAAGGCTTTGCCACTCCTATGGAGCTGAGGGTGAGGTCTTTGGCATGGCTGGGCTCATATCAACAATACACAATCAGTCGGGTATGACTCAAAGCTTCCTCCACTCCCGACAGGCAGAACTGTAGTGATTATATGACATCTTTATTTTACTTTTTTTAAATATAGGCATACTATGCACTTAAAATAAAAATGTGTAGTTCGGAGGATACTCTTATGCTTGACTATAATCAAATTTACAACTGTGTTTTCAAACTGTTCAGGAAAAGTGCTCTCAAAACAGTTTAAAATTGAACAGCATTTAACCCAAACTGAAATCAATTAATGTTTAAGAGATGTTTACAGAAGATAGGCTTCTTTCAAAGGGTGATTATTATAATTTGTTTTATAATTTAACCTTTTCTTTCAATATCATTTAAGACATTGGTCTTAAAGTGGTATTCTGTACCCAGGTCTGTTTGTGTCATTTCTGCTCAGCCATTATTGAATGGCAGTGTGAAGGAACTCTTGCCACTAAAGCACCTGTATTATCACCAGGAAGCTGAGCTCAAGAACACAAGCACTGACTTGCAAACAATAACTTTCAGAACCGTGCACAGGTGTCTACTACTTTGAGAAATCTGGAAAGAAGTGTTAAGGTGACTCGGTAAGAAATTACATGTGTTCTTGATCATAAATTAAGGCAAAAGGCAGCTATCTCAATAATTTCCTAGAGGCTTGGGTTGTTTTGTTTTGTTTTTCTTGTTTCCTAGTAAAGATTTGGGCTGTTTTTTGTTGTTGTTGCTGTTTCTAATTAATTAATTAATTAATTATTCTGTCTTTAGGTAGACTATCAAGTCCAAAGTTAGGCTCCTCCTGTAATTGCTATGACACATGTTCCCTGTTTATCACAGCTCTTCTTGGCCTCTGCTGTGCAGTTACAATATGGAATTTGTCTCCCTGCCAATCAGTGGTACAATTGATCTGTGTTCACTGTAACTGAAGTCGTTTCACACTCTGTTCATAAATATCATAGCATATAACTTTTAGTATCATGTGGTATATTAATTAATACCTAACTAATTACTAGTTATAAACTTAACTAAGACTTTGTTTTTTTTTTTTTTTTTTTGGTTTTTCGAGACAGGGTTTCTCTGTTTAACAGCTCTGGCTGTCCTGGACTCGCTTTGTAGACCAGGCTGGCCTCGAACTCGCAAAGATCCGCCTGCCTCTGCCTCCCAAGTGCTGGGATTAAAGGCGTGCGCCACCACCGCCCGGCTCTCAAGACTTTGATTTCAAAATATATTAAAAAGATTCCAAAAGTAAGCATACTTCTAAGTTACTTATATAGGAAATATGAAAATGAAGAATAAAAATTTGAAAGAGAAGAGGAAGAAGAAAAAAATCATGGTACCAATTTTCTAGTTGCTAGATTAGTGTATTTGGTTGTACTGAAATTTCATAAAAAGTGCAAAATATTTTGTAAAAACTAGTGAAATGAAAACATTGCTGTTTATGGCACTGTAGCATAAGAATTAATTTAAGAATAGCATCAAACAGTAAAAACAATACAAATTTCACAGTGTTTAGATTGTCCATAGCAGGTTGTGGGTCTGGGGCAGGATCATGGTTGCTTGGGTGCTTCTGTGTGGCATTGGATCATGTGAGAAGGACATCTTCCCTAGTGCCAGCTCTTTCCATCACCTTGAATGAGATGAACCAAGCAGCCACAAACTGACCAGAGGTACAGTCATGCATTCACCACCACACCAAAGCATGGCACACTTCTGGTGGGTGCCCCAACTGCTTCCTACCTCTGCAGTCCATTGTTGCCCCCTCCCATGTCCAGGCAGCCATAGAGAAGCTGTGGCAGGTCACCACCAAGTAGTAACAAGAATGTCTTGTCTTAAGCCTAACTTCCTGGTGTTGATTTCATCTCTAGGGAAATAGTGTTTGACTGGGACGAAGGAGAAATCAGGGGTGAATCATTGGCCTTAATACATTTATTTAGGTTTGATAATTACCAGATTTTGTGGAAGCAGGGTTAACCAGAAGTTAGAGGCTCATAAGTCACTTTCAGAACACAGTTCACCAATAACGACATTTGCCTCAGAATCCAGAAATACACTGGGAACGATTTGGGATTTGAAGCACCTTTGATGAACTAAATTTTCCACATTTATATTTTGAAATAGGGTCTTACTCGGTGATCCAGGCCGATGCACAATCGGTCCAGACTTGCGCTCCTCATGTCTCAACTCTAAAGTGATGGGAATGCAGGTGTCATCATGCCCAGTTTCTAACTCTTGATTCTCTACCTTAACTTGGTCCCATACATTTAGCCATTATTAAAATAAATTAGGCTTTAGTTATAATATATATAATATAATAATATAGTATAATATAATATAATATAATACAATATATAGCTTATATATAATGTGTTATATACAGCATATATACACACATGCATATATATTACACATAATATATATGCATATTATTATATTCAGAATATAGCTGGTAATTATCCTCTGACTATTGAAACATATCGGACAACAACTCTTATTTTTAGGAGATTTTTATTTCAAGCTTTTGTTCTGCTCTACACATTGGGCATGCTCAAGAGGCTGGCCAAGATGAAACACCATCATTTGATCTTACTCAAAAATCTCTGACTCCTGGACATTTGACTTCACAGGGCTGAGTGTCATGCATTGCTGTTGAGGGAAGGGGTAGAATAAAATTACCAAGCAGCACTTCACCTGGAGTATAGCTCAGAACCAGATGTTCTGTTTCTTACTCTAAACATATTTGTACTCTAGATAGCCAACTGACTTCATTCTTCCACTGTGGCAGGGAGGGAATGCAGTCTTCCAGCAGGAAGTGCTGTGTCTGGTGACTCAGATCCTCAAGTGTCGATGTTTCCAGTACTGAGTTCTTTATTGTCCTTGGCTTTGCTGGGAAAGCCCAGTTAGCCTTGCGCCTCACAAACTGCCATTCAGCAAGAGTATATCTCCGCTGTTGTCCAATCTGTCTTCCTGACGATCAAAATGTGTCCGACTTGATCGCCGCCATCTTGCCCCTCCCAACTGACTTCTTTTGTTTTGGCTTTCCAATTAAATTAAAAGTGTTTCTTGATGAAAAAATGGCACTGTGTAAAATTTTAACCCCGAAGAGTGAGAAGGAAATAGTTTTTCAGGCTTCGGAATCAATGGCTGTATTCAGTGTCAGTTCCATGAGCTTCATTTACCTCACGCACTTAGATTTTGTTAAAGAGTTCAATCTATTTTTCTTTTAAAGTTGGAACACTTCTAGATCTATCTCAGGCAAAAATATCTTTCCAGCTTACAGATTTCCATTTTTCTTTGTGATATTTCATGGGAAAATTCACTTTTAAACTTTTGATGGCTGTGTTTCTATTCTTCCCTCTGTCGTAACCTAATGAACTCATTTCTCTTCTGATTTCTTATTTAGAAATTTGGGGGAATATAGTTTACTTAAAGAAGTTATAGCTCCTCATCTCCATTCTTTTCTTTCATAGGCAACAACTACAACATATGCAGATTACCAAGAGAAGAAAAATAAGATGTGAAAAAGGTGGCTTTCTTCAAAGACATCAGGAGCATTAGTGTCATGTCTGAAGCACCCATTTGTGTCAACGGTACAGATCTTTCAATGGAAAATTGTGCTGTGTTACCTTTCAGAGTATGAAATGCTAATTTTGGACTTACAGTTTTTGAACCGGAGGGCTGCATTTTGCATGGGATTTTGTTTAATTTCCCAGTGAAAAAAAAAAAGGCATTTGAAACACAACTGCCTACAGCCAACTGTCAACAAAAATCAACAGTAATAGCACGGAGTCTGTCACTGACGTGTGGTTATGTGGTAATGTTCTCAATTTAGCTGGGCATTTCTTCCCTGTACGAAATAGCTGAAAGTCTTGCTAGGCATTTATGAATATCGGAGGTGTTATTAGGCTGATAATGGGACCAGATTAAGGAAGTGTACACTGGTGCAAAGTGTCATTTAAAGAGACACAAAATGGGACAGTCCAGGGTCCTCTGTAGGACTCTGTCCTTCAGGTTTGCTCTAGATTTGGGTGAAATCATGCTGAGTTCCATCTGCTGGGACTTTGTGGGGGGAAATGAGGTTGTTTTGCTACCCCCCCCTAGAAATCTGTTTTTGTTTATTAAGAGGGTGAAATAGAAAAAAAAATTCTCTGAAAATGTAAGTGAGGATGGCAGGCTGTGGACATGTTCCGGGTAAGGCCACCTGGGCTTCCCTTCCCTCTTTATGGAGCTAGAGCTGATGGGGGTGGGTGGGGAAAGTCTCCTACTCCCAAACCATCGAGGTCTAAGGGCTGGAGAAGATTCTCCTTTGAGAATATCCATCTTTTAGTGGCAGTGCCCCGGAGAATTCTAAATAATAATTAACAGATAAAAGGTGAAAAATATGGCTGCATTGTATCCCATCTTAGGAAAGACGGAACATTTATTGTCAAACCATTGTGGCCTTAGGGAAACATCATTTGTTCTTTCCCTCCTTCTCTTTCTTCTGTCTTCCTTCCTTCCTTTCTTCCTTTTTTCCTTCCTGACAGAGTATCTTCTATATGCCAGGCTAGACTTGAACTCTTGATCCTACTTCTTCACTCCGAAGGACTAAAATTATAAGTTTATGTACAGCCACACTCAGCAGTAAATCTTCTTATGTTAAAGGGAGTTAGAGACAAATGACACTTTCTTTTTAGTTACCAATTAAAAAAAAACATTTAAAGTTAGCCATGTTCAAATTCTGGCCTGCTTGTTTATTAGTTTTACCTTAGCTAAGTTCCCTATCATCATGTATGTGCTTGGTATATAATGAGCATCAATTTTCTATATTATGATTATAACTAACAAGCAATGTAGTCACCAATGTACTGTATTGTAGTACTCACCACAAAAATGGAAGGAGAAATACACTAGCAGTTAGGAGTCATAACTTGCAAAAAGAGTGTTCATATTTTTTCATCACTATGTTTTGTGTCTATGGGAAACAAGAATGAATCACATTTGGGTAACATGGAATATGTTCAAAGGCACAGACTATACCATGACTGAAGAGCAGGGTTCAACAGCCTGCTAAGTTTTATGAACTGCTCACCCTCTGTCCTTGCACAGCCCTATTTTCTATATGCATGGTGCATGTCCATTCTCCCACCTGCTCTCCGTGTCAATATTATGGGCCTCTGACAGAGGGATGTGGCCAGTTATCTTCTTGCTGCATACCAAAGAAATGATGATTAAGCCAATCCAATAACGTTGTCCACAGCGCTGCACTTGAATATTGACACTGGACTTGATTACCAGTCTATGCACAAATTTAAAGTACATGAGTAGGAAAAGAAATGTAACATGGTTTTCACAGTTATGCACATATTAAAACTATCGAAAGTCAATGGAACGGATCAAAGACAGCAATGCCATGAGAGGAGAGGGCTCTCCATGACTGTTGGTCTTTCTGTTATGTCAACTTTCTTGGCTAGCTCTGAGGTTTCTTGAGATGGCCAGAGGCTTTATCATTCTGAGAAGAATTTCTCTTGAGTTTCCACTAGTAAGAGTGTGTGCATTACCTGCATCCAATTAGGAAATTTGTGAGCCCAAGGTGTCATGCCAGAGTGGCAGTTTCTAACCACTGCTTGTGACAGGATTACAAATCAAACAGAAAAGTGATTGGGAGAGAAAGCGTATTTACCATAACTAGGGGCTTGGGAATGAGAGATGCTAGAAAGAAGGGCAAGGACTGTCACTTCTTTAGTTTCTCATGAACATGTGACAAGGTCTTTGCATACATGATGATTATTTTCTCTCAGTATAGATGATCAATAAGGAAAATAAACAGATATGGAAATGTTGAATTACACAGTGTGAGCACATCTGTGCGGGGGCAGACAGGAGAAAGCATGGGAGATCTGTTTGGGGAAGGGTTTTCACTAGCACCAAGTGACTTTGATGACTACTCACTGATGTTTATTGAGTAAAACCACTCATAGGACCTTGATTAATTCCTTTTGTTTGTGGGGTGATGGCCCATGCATGGATACAGACGGAGGGTGGTGCCTTCAGAGAAGCTGAGGTGCAAACAGGGGTAGATGCTAGAGTGTACTCCTGCTCTTTATCTTCAAAGAAAAGACAAAAACAAAACAAAACAACAAAAAAACAAAAACAAAAAACAAAAAACCAGAACCAAACCAAAAAACAAAACAAAACAGAAAACCAATAGATTTTGAGATTTTTTTTTCTCTTTTTGTCTTTTTTTTTTCCCTGTAGAATGGATTTTGATGATACCAAATGAAACAACAGCCAAAGGGCTTTACTTTCTGTAGGATAATGTGCAAGATGAAATCCTCTCATTTAAAGAACAAAGCTACCCACGACTCACCCAGTAATCAGCAAATTTATGAATGAAGTGACTCTCTGAGCCCCAGCCTTCTCTGTGGATCTGGGTGAAAGTGGTTCTTCTGGACCAAAGAATGTTCTAATTTACTGCCTGTTTCTTCAAATTCTAGCATAAATACTTTTAATACTGAAGACTTTCAATGAACAGCTCATATGGAAATGATTAGTGTAAAAGAGAAATTACCTATCATTACCCATTTGCTTTTTTTCTTTTTAAGAAATGATTTGGTATTCCATTTCAAGCTTTCCAACTATTCTGATGAGAATATATATCCAAGTTGGAGAAATAAGTGTATTTTTGTGATTGTGTTCTCATTATCTCTTCCTGTTAAAACTGCATAGTTAATTTCTAGAGGTAAGCATCCCATTGGGTACTCAGGATAGGAAGATGCAAGATTGCTGTTTGATGCCTTCAAGATCATTGAATACCCAAAATAAACCCCCTACTGAGTACAAGGCCCATAACTGTAGAAGCAAAGAGGGGTCTAGAGCATTAGCAAGGCAATGCACCACACGCAGGACTGCGGCTACCGAGCAGCAGAATTTATTGAGCATGGAAAATTCTGTCACTAAATAGATGAACAGTCCTCCGGAGTCCTTCCTGGGATGCCAGACAAGTGGCTCAGCTGGAGTTCTCTCTTCTTCAAGGATCCTACTTGGGAAAAGGAAGTTAGATGGATCTGGGCACACTGACAAGTAAGCCTGTGGATGAAGAGATAGGGCCAAAAGTTGCATGGACCACTACTTTAGAAGTCAAGTGCTGACTGATTAGGTTATTTGCTCTAGAGGCCTGATCTTGGCATCATCTGATGATGGGACTTTTAGGTTTTTTTCCTGTGCAAATGTGACGATAAAAGTGCAATCACCACCCCCCCCCCTTGTCCATTCAGATGACATACTATGAAACAATTGTAGGCAAACTTTAGCCTCTCACATTCCAGCTTATGCCAATTAGAAAACATATACATACTTCTCTTTATCATTTTGCTTGGGGAAAGTATGAGACCAGTATGCATTGTTTTCTTTTTTTCTGTAATACTGGGTGTTGAACTCAGCCCTAGGCATGTGCTAAGCAAGCACTATGCTGCTGAATTGTGTTTTGGGCTCTTATTTGTAATGAGAGTGCATCCTCCAATGTTTTCCATACATCCACCCAACAAATGCTGATCAGGAGCTTCCTTGGCAGCAGAAGTCAGAAGAGATGGGGCACCAAACAAGAATAGCCAGGCCTTTGCATGCATAAGATTCTGTTTCTGTGAGGAAGACACAGCCCCACATAAATAAGCTAGGTGATACCATGCTGTGATGATGGCCAGGGAAGAAAGAGTTAATAGAGTTAGGCTTTCTTGGTATGTTCTTTTGTTGCTCTGGGCCACTAACTTTTCTAGCCACATCTCCAACATGCCTCCCTTAACCTTAATGTAAACAATTGACACCTTAATTGTTCTATTTTACATCTACAAGGATGTAATTTTAAATTCTCTCCCCTTTCCTAAGAAATTCTTGTCCTCAAATCTGACGTGTGTGTGCGCATGCACGTGTGTTTTAGAGCTGTCAATAAGCCCAGTTTCGAGTAATTTCCCTGACAATTACAAATTCTACTTTTTATAATCTAGAAGCCAGAAAGGACAAAGATATGGATTGTAGACATTTGCACACATCTCTGTATTCCTTATAAAAGTCCAGCTCCTTGAAGCAAAGTAATCTGGGTCTCGCATGAAAGCTAACTCACTGTCGTGCACACAGTAGGAACTCACTGAATTAAATTCAATTATAAAAAAACCACTTGTTCTTGCCAAAGGTATTAGCTAATGTATGTTTGAAGAAAATTAACTAACAATTAAGATTTTAAAAGTCAGTACTGGGGGGGGGCAAGATGGCGGCGAACTGCACGGACGCATTTTGAATATGGGAGAGAAGAGCCATAGAAAACACAGAGTTGTGGGACACTGTGCAAAAACACACACAGCTCCCAAGGGACTGTTAAAAGTCCCAGGGCAAGGCTCTCCCCCATCTCTCACAGACACGGAAGCCACTAAATCCGGGATTCGGGAACTCCCATTTGGAGAGGCGCCTGGTAAAATCGATCCCAACACACAGCAGGCAGAATCAAAGGCCACATGGCGACCACCCACTAGCCAACTGGGCTTCCCATACCTCAAGAAGACCTTATAACTATTTAGGAAATTTTGCAGAATAGTTGAAGTCTTGTGGTTTTTTTTTTTTGTTTGTTTGTTTGTTTTTTCGAGACGTAGTAAAAGGGCGCTCAGCGGGAGATCCGCAGCCGCTCCAGCCAGAGCAGAAGGTGGGCGGACAGAGCAGTTGGGGAGGGAAGCGGACGCTGGTGGGAGGGGCCGAAGCTCTGCCCACCCATGGCAAAACAGCTAGGGCGGGAGGCCGGCTCTGACGGCAGGAGGAGCCGAAGCTCCGCCCACCCATGGCAAAGCAGCTAGGGCGGGAGGGCGGCTCTGACGGCGGGAGGAGCCGAAGCTCTGCCCACCCACGGCAAAGCAGCTAGGGTGGGAGGCCTGTTCAGAAGGCGGGAGGGACTGAAGTTCTGCCCACCCACGGCAAAGCAGCTAGGGCGGGAGGCCTGTTCAGAAGGTGGGAGGGACCAAAGCTCTGCCCACCCACGGCAAAGCAGCTAGGGAAGGAGGCCGGCTCTGACGGCGGGAGGGGCCGAAGCTCCGCCCACCCACAGCAAAGCAGCTAGGGCGGGAGGCCGGTTCAGAAGGCGGGAGGGGCCGAAGCTCCGCCCACGCAAAGCGGAGCAGATAGGGAGGGAAGCGACCAGGCCTGTGGCGGAGAAGCCTAGTGGGTAACCGGAAGCCAGGGGACCATAGCTGTATTCGGGTAAACCCAGACACATTAGGTGTGGAGCCTGGCCCTGTCAGCCTCCATGACGAAAAACAAAGCCCACAAAATCTGTGCCGGGGCAAACAGGTCCATACCATTAGAACCATTGAAGACTGATCACTCAGTGTGCAAAATAGAGAAGTCTGAACTGGGAGCAGTGTAACAATCCCAGACCATTACTCACTACCTCGAAATAGGCTGCACCAGCTCACAAGGATTCAGGCTATTAAAACCACAGTGACCCTGAGATCACCCTGTAAGCAAGGACAGATAGCCAAGCAATTCGACTCCTTCACCAAAGCATCCCCTCTGGATCCAAACACAGAAAACGACAAGATCAGACAGCTAAACACACACACATGGCCAAAGGTCCAAGAAAAAATAGAAATCAAGGAAATATGACTCCAACAAAGCAGAATTATCCTGGCTCATCCAATTCGGAATGACCTCACACCAACAGTAACACATGAAAACGATGACAATTCTGCATTATGGAAAGTGATAGAGTCCCTTCAAGAAGAACTTAAATCTATGAAGGTATTCAAAGAAGCCACAATTTTACAAGCCAAAACAATGAACAATACCATTAAAGAGCTCCAAGCCAAGGTGACAGAGCTTGAACAGGAAAAAGACAAAGCAATGAAAGATTTTCAGACAAAAACAAGTAAGCTGGAGAAGGAAATGTGCAAAACGAACAATATCATACAAGACATGAAAATAGAAATAGAAACAATAAAGAAAACACAGTCAGAGTTAAAAGAGGAAGTGGAGAAGCAAGGGAAGAGAACAGGAACTACAGATGCGAATATCAACGATAGGATGCAAGAGATGGAAGACAGGATCTCAGGCATGGAAGATTCGATGGAAGAAATCAGTACAACATCCAAAGAAAATGAGAAGGCTAAAAAATCTCTCACCCACAACATCCAGGAAATCAAGGACTCAATGAAAAGACGGAACCTAAGAATCATAGGCATAGAGGAAAGAGAAGACTCCTGACTCCAAGGTCCAGGAAATATCTTCAACAAAGTCATAGAAGAATACTTCCCAAACCTGAAAAAAGAGATGCCAATAAAAATCCTAGAGGCTTACAGAACACCGAACAGATTAGATCAGAAAAGAAACTCCTCTCACCACATAATAATTGAAACACCAAATGTACAGAACAAAGAAAGGATATTAAAAGCTGTAAGAGAAGAAGGTCAAGTCACATACAATGGCAGACCCATCAGAATTACACCTGACTTCTCCTCAGAAACGATAAAAGCTAGAAGGGCCTGGACAGATATCCTACAAGTCCTGAGAGATCATAGGTGCCCAGCCAGACTACTATACCCAGTAAAACTCTCTATCAACATAGATGGAGAAAACAAGATATTCCATGACAAAATCAAATTTAAACAATATCTCCCCACAAACCCAGCCCTACAGAAAATCCTAGAAGGAAAATTCCATCCCAGAGAAGAAAACTCCACCCAAGAAAACAAAGGGAATAGAAAACCCCTCAGCAACTAAACCAAAAGAGACACGGGACCATCACCTATACCAAACTAATGGGAAACAACAACCCCAGGTCACTAATATCCATCAACATTAATGGTCTCAACTTCCCAATAAAAAGACACAGATTTACAGAGTGGATCTGCAAGCAAGACCTGTCCCTTTGCTGCATACAAGAAACACATCTCACTACCACAGATAGACACTACCTCAGAGTAAAGGGCTGGGAAAAGGTAACGCTTCCTAATGGTATCGTACCTAGAGATACTTAAAAATTAAATGTGAAGCTCTGGCCTCTTGATACCAACCGTATTAAACTGTTTAGGATAGTTAAGAAAAATAAACTCCTAGTCATGCATGCATGTCACCTTGTTAGCTCCTAAGACAGTCTATCACAGATATTCTCTAAGCTACTCAGTAATCAAGTTGTTAAGAGACAAGCAACATTTGTTTATCTAAATACAAGAGATAGATAGGGCATCTTCAAAAACCCCAAGAGATCTGCAGAATATGGCATTCAAAGATGTGGTCTTAAATTAAGATTTTTTTGTGATATCATGACATATCAGCTCCTGACAGCACCCCCTATTCTACTCCAAGTAGAAGAAAAGCATCGAAGAATCTCCAGTGTGAGATGGTTGAATTAGTAGCAAGCCTATCTCTTGGCATGTAAAAACTCCTTGCTTCAACTGCAGACAGACTGCTGTCCAAAAAGGACAAAACTTGGTAGCAGGGAAGTCGACAGCCTAGCTCTGCCAAGACAGGGTAGGTTAGTCCTTCATAATCCCTGCTCTACAATAAATGTCTGTCAGAGAAACAGGACCAAAAGGCTGAAGACTGATGCTGGAATGTATGGAGAGAAAATGGGAACTGTCCAGGTAGTCACTGGTTTGTCATTTCTTAGTATTGGAAGCTGCAGGCCCTGCACTTCCTATACAATCAGATATATTTATCCTCAGCTCTCTGAGGTGGTTGAAGAATAGGCAGCTTGAGTCTCATAGCTAAATTTTGAGTTGTGTAGGAATCAAGAGGGCGTTCTAGATCTAAGAAGATGGTTATAATAGTGATGCAAGTTAGTATGAAAACTAAGTCAGTTATAGAACTTTAAACTCATGGAGATGGTTAGAAGGTAGAAGGTTAAAGTCAGGGGCCAAATATGTATGAACTGGACATTGGGAAGGTATACTGGGCCATTTAACTCTCATAAATGTGGCATATTTAATTCTGCTGTTTTGTATAGAATTTACTGATATAAGAGAAAGAACCTTTTGTTGGAATGAAAAAGCTGTTGGGGGGGGAAGAGGGTGGAAGGGTGGGACAGGAAGGGAAGGGTTTGCGACTGAGATGTAACTTGAAAAAAATAAAATACTTATATAAAAAAAATAAAAGTCAGTATTCCCATGAATTTTGGCTGAGAAGACGTATTTCCTTACGGGTGAACATAAGGCTTTTCAGACCAGTGAATCTACTATCCTGCATTCTCTTGCCAACAAGGCCTGGTGGGTGTGAGAAAAGAGTGTAGCTGAGTGCAGATGTCAGCAAGTGGTTGGTGCTTGAGTGTCCCTTGCCAGGACTACAGGCTCAAGAGGAAGACACGAGATCAACCTGAGAGCTGCAGAGACTAGTTCCTCTTTGGCACGGAAGTTCATCAACAATCTAGCCTGCCCTCTCTTCCTGAATGATTTCAAGTTTCTTGTCCATCACTTACTTGAGAAGTTTGGTTCAAATGATTCCCTCGTGCAAAGGTTACTTCTAGAGGCGAGGGTCAGGAGACAATTTAGGTGACCATTATTTCATTTCAGAACTGCAACTTAGCCCACAAGCAGTGGTGATCGGGGTGTTGTCTCTGCCCTGGGGTTAGCTCTTGCTCATTCACAGACAGGTGTGTGCACACGCACAGTAGTGCACACCTTAGTGCTTCATATGTGAGGTGAATCAGAGGATCACTTCAGACATCTTCCTTTGGTGGTGTGACTAGAGATGGCTGCAAATTACGCCAGACTTTTGGGCAATGGCCAGGAAGGCAACTAGCATAGAAAGGAAGAATTATTGGCCTACCTGGCCTCAGTTTTATGTACCTAAATCTATCTATGAAGTAAGTACCTGAGAAATGGACAGTGGAAATTGCCAACTCGCTGAGCCATTCATCTGTTCATGTATTCAATGAATGATAGCTAAATATGTAACACATACTAGGGAGTAGGAAAGCCACAGAAAACAGAAGTAGAATAAAGATAAACTCTAGAGAGGACGTAAATTTTAATCAAATTGCCCCACCAATCTACCCTTGTATTATCTGTGACAAAGGCCAAGTATTTAATATCGTGAGAGATTGTAGCAGAGACATTCAGTTGCTCAGGGAGGCTTCCTTTTCATTGCCTGGTTTTGCTCATATACTGTTTTTTAGGTGGCTTGTATGCCAAATGTATATTTGCCCTCCATCCTGCCTTTTCACCACAAGTCAATCTGTATACAAGATTTAAACTGACTGAATCTATCATCTCACTTGTTCTTTGTCCCTTCTGGTATGCATGTATGTATTCATGCATGTATGTATGTATGTATGTATGTATGTATGTATGTATGTATGATTTCACACCACCAGAACTGTTTTAATGGAGTCATGTTTACTCAGCATCTTGAGGAGTAGCTAAGAATTGCATCATAAATGCAACTTCTCCAGTCACTTACCAGACACTGAAGGATGTTTTCAGTGAGCTGGAAAACAGATGGATCAGTAAATTTGGCTTTTATGCTGCATGGTCCAATTTGGAATTGTTTGCATTAAAGCATGATGGAGGTAGAATAATGTGTGCTAAGAACGAAGAGTCAGCCAGCCCTACTGGTCACCCAGAGAGGCCCTGGCATAAGTAATAGGTCTTCCCTGAACCTCAGTGACCACATCTGTACTATGGGAATTATAGATGCTACTATTCTGGAGCTTTTTTTTTCCTTTATTTTTTACTTCTTCAAGTTACATCTCAATCGCAGTCCCTTCCCTATTCCCCCTCCAGTCCCACCCTCCCACCCTCAACCCCCCATCCTCTTCCCCATTTTTTTTCTTTTAAGTTTAAGGTATATCTTATTTCCCCCTACAGTTTCTCCTTTCAGTCCAACAAATGGCTCTTTCTCTTATAATAATAAATACAATACAGTACAACAGAGGTAATTAGGCCACAGTTATGAGGGTTATATGGCTTAACGTACATTCCCAATGACCAGTCCATATGTATTTGGTACCTGACTTTAACATTCTACTATCTAAACATCTCCATGAGTTTAAAGTTCTATATCTGACTCAACATTCATACTAATTGCAACACAATTTTAAAAGTATCTTTTTAGATGTATAACACTCTCTTGACTCCTGAACAACTCAAAATTTAATTATGAGACTTTATCTATCTGTTCTTCAATCACCTCAGAGACCTGAGAGGGATAAATATATCTGATTTTATAGGAAGTACAGGGTCTGCAGCTTCCCAAACTAAGAAATGACATACCAGTGGCTGCCTGGACAGTTCCCATTTTCTCTCCATACATTACAGCATCGCTCTTCAGTCGTTTGGCCCTGCTTCTCTGACAGACATTGATTGTAGCGCAGGGGTTATGAAGGACTTACCTACCCTGTCTTGGCAGAGCTGGGTGTCGACTTACCTGCCTTCAGGTTTTGTCCTTTTTGGACAGCAGTTTGTCTACAGTTGGAGCTAGGGGCTTTTCCTACCAAGAGATAGGCTTGCGACTAATTCAATCATCTCCCACTGGAGATTCTTTGATGCTCATCTTCTACTTGGAGGAGAATAGGGGGTGCTGTCAGGAGTTGATATGTCTTGATATAAAAAAATCTAAAGTTGGAAAACATCTTTGAATGCCATATTCTACAGATCTCTTGAGGTTTTTGAAGAGGCCCTATCTATCTCTTATATTAGGGTAAGCAGATGTTGCTTATCTCATAGCAGGTTTATTTCTGATTAGCTTAGCAAGTAACTATAATAGGCTGTCATAGTACCTAACAGAATGACTGGCTTGCATAACCATTAGTTTGCATTTCTTAATTATCCTAAACAGTTCATGACAGTTAGTAGTAAAAGGCCGAAACATCGCATTTCATTTTTTTTCTTTACCTCCTAACCCTTCCATCCCATTTCTCTGGGGTGGGGTGTCCTTATATAACAGTCCCTCATCTCAGTTGAGAGGTCGTATGAGGGCCAAGAGCCTCTTCATTCATTGGGGATCAGTACCATCAGTGAAAAGTGTCTCATTGCCTGGGAGAGAGAACTACTAAACAAACAAATCAATAAGCATACAATAGATAAAAAAGACTAAAAAATAGGAAAAATATAACTAATATATAAAAAATAAATAGAAATAAAAATAATAAGTCTATGTCCAAGTTCCCTTTGGTGTGTTAGTTGTAGTATTGATACCTTCTAATATATAGCTAAAATCCTACTATAAGTGAATAGATGCCATATGTGTCCTTCTGAGTCTGGGTTAGTTCACTCAGGATGAGCTTTTCTAGTTCCATCCATTTGGCTGCAAATTGCATAATTTCATTGTTTCTGATAGCTGAATAATATTCCATTGTGTAGATGTACCACAGTTTTTTAACCCATTCTTCGGTTGAGGGACATCTGGGTTGTTTCCAGTTTCTAGCTATTACAAATAAGGCTGCTATAAACATAGATGAGGAAACTTCCTTATGATTCCGTGAAGAGGCATTTGGGTGTATACCCAGAAGTTATATGGCTGGGTCCTGAGGCAGAGCTATTCCAAGTTTTTTAATATATCTCCAGACTGATCTCCATAGTGGTTGCACAAGCCTGCACTCCCACCAGCAATGGAGTAGGGTACCCCTTTCTCCACACCCTTGCCAGCATGTGCTGTCATTTGAGTTTTTGATCCTAGCCATTCTGACAGGTGTGACATGGAATCTCAGAGTCGTCTTGAGTTGCATTTCTCTGATGATTAAGGATGTTGAGCATTTCTTCAAGGGTCTATCAGCCATTAGAGATTCCTCCTTTGTGAATTCTCTATTTAACTCTGTCCCTCATTTTTTGATTGTATTATTTGGTTTCTTGGCATTTAATTTCTTGAGTTCTTTGTAGATTTTGGATATTAGCCCTCTGTCAGATGTGGGGTTGGTGAAGATTTTCTCCCAGTCTGTAGGCTGCCGTTTTGTTCGAATGACAGTGTCCTTTGCCTTACAGAAGCTTTTCAGTTTCGTGAGGTCCCATTTATTGATTGTTGATCTCAAGTCCTGAGCTGTTGGTGTTCTGTTCAGGAAGTTGTCGCCTGTGCCAATTAGTTCGAGGGTTTCTCCCACTTTATCTTCTAGTAGACTTAGTGTGACCGGACTTATGTTAAGGTCTTTGATCCACTTGGACTTAAGTTTTGTACAAGGTGATAAGTATGGGTCTAGCTTCTTTCTTTTACAAATGGACATCCAGTTGTCTGGAGCTTTTTCTAAAGCGACTGTTAAGGCTGAGAGAGTAGTTGAAGGCTCAGACAGTGCCTTTACTTAGTAAAAGGATCAGTAAAAATTTGTTTCTGTCCTTATCTTTGTAGGTCTGCTTACCTGCATACTATGGGTCCATACACTGTATCTTCTGCCAGTTTTAGAATGTCAAACAGGGATACTTTGCCAAGGAAAGATGGTTGAGGGGAAAATTCAGGAAGAATCTGTATTCAGATACGGAGAAGGTGAGATGCCCGTACCTTAGTACATAAGAGGATTCTACCGAAGAGGAAGGAAGATGAATGTGTATTAAAATGATTCAAACCATGAGCAGGCTCTGCGAGTTAGACTCAGATGAGTTAATTGTTTTGCCTTACACATATTTCCTGAAGAACAGAAGCCCTATCACCGTGCACATCGTTATGTATTTTAGACAAGCAGCTCTCTGAATCAAATTATGGTACGTGCATAAAATATTAAAATAAGACATTTATAACAAATCTTTCTAACTTAGTGCTTAGCTCTAAAACAGATTTGTATATGGATAAGCAATAGGTGTGATAAATGCAGTACAAACACCACAATTTAAATTGCAAATCGAGAGGGCAATCATGGAAAGAAAAAGAATGCCGTCCTGAAGTACTGAAGGACAGGACCCCGCTTTGCAGCATTTTTACGGCTACTGCCTGATTTTGTTCAGTGCTGTGTCTGGATGCCACATCTGAGGATTCTAGTATCTGGTTTTGGTATAGCGTCTTATGTCTTACAATCTCAGTTTAAATTACTGATTAAAATTTCCATGCATTGTTCCTTTGGTTGATGGTTGAAATTTTCTAATGCGTACTTCCTGGCGTCTTCAAGTACTTCCAGGTGGTTGGGAGAGTTTAGGAAAACACTGCTACTTTCCAGTTCATGAAAGAACTGGGTTGCTTTTCTGGTGCTTGAGAGCTGCCAAGATGGCAGCTCTCCTATGCCATGGACTCTTGGTCTCCTGTGGATTTTGAGGAGGTCTGTGGTGAATGTGGCAATAATTTGACTCGAGAAACAATCCCTGATGAAGATTATTAAGCTTGTTTAACTTACTTTGAAAATCTTTGGAATCTTTAAGTAGAACGTCGCAGGAGTGAACACGTCTGGGCTACATGGCCAGCTGAAATACTGTAGGAGTCTCCGACTGAAGAAAGCCCTGGGGTGTCCTTAGCATGGGGCTGTGATTGGGATGCGTACAGTGAGCTAGCCTTCGGGAGGAGTATTCTCTACTCTTCCCATCATGATACACTACATGGGAACAGGCAGTTAAAACTTTCCAAGCAGGCCCTCTGAGGACCAAAGCCCTGTGAGAGGAAAGGAGAAAGCCAGGCAAAATGCTAAAGCAGTGTTTTTCAGAGCTGATGACTTAAGGAGTGTCTTTAACCCCATTTTCATGTGTAGTATTGGATTGAGGCAATCCTCCTTAGCAAGCAATAGAGCTGTTTTTCTGAGAGCTGTGTCCTTCACCTCGTCTGTACGCCAGAGAGATTTCCCTTCCTGTCAGTGATCCCACTATGAGTTTTTTTTTTTTTCCTGCAGAGGAAGTCTGAGCACTCACTTGCACCTTAAAAACTGTGTGATATTAAGTTTTTAATATGTGCATTTCTCATGCAACTAGCTCATCTGTCTTCCTCTTTCCAACTCTATATGCTCCAGTAGTCCTCAAAACTCTTCAGTAGTTATCGAGTTAAAAACGGTAAAGTTGTAAAGTTGGGGCTGCAGAGATGGCTTAGTGGTTAAGAACATTGGCTGCTCTTCCTGAAGACCTGGGCTTGATTTCCAGCACCCATGAGGTGACTCAAAACCATCTGTGACTCCAGTTCCAGGGGATCTGATGCCTCCTGACTTCCACAGGAAACCTGGAAAACATGCAGGTAAAACACCTATACACACTAAAAAACAATAATAATTTTAAAATTTGTTTTTAAAACAATACAGGAAGAAATAAACGTCTCTTATTCTAGCTTCTGAGTAGCAACATTCAATTATATTATATGCCAGCTAATCATATCAGAAGAGAAAAATAAGGACTAGATATATCCTGGTGATAAGTTTTACACACACACACACATACACACACACACACACACACACACACACACACACACACACACACTTCTGATATTTACCTCCACTTAAGTCAGTAATCATAAATCATAATTAGGAATAAATTAAGTACAAGCAAATTTTGCACTATTAGATTTTTTTTGGAACTAAACTGTATGCCAGTTTGGATGACTAATATTTTATCCCACTAAGAATCAAGCACAATGTTAAAACAGAAATGTAGTGTTCGATCTATACCACCCATCAGTTCCATTAGTCAGATGTCCTTGGAGTAGAGCTAATCTCAGTTGAGTAGAGCTCTAAGTATAAAACATTTGCCAGGATAGAAGCTTTAATACAAAAACAAGATCTAGAATTGATAGAATGTCATCAGGACACACCGGTGAGGAATTATTTCAAGGTAGGAAGACCTGCCTTCAATGTGGGGAACACCATGCCATGGGTTGGGGTAGCAGAATGACTAAAAAGGAGAAAGCAAGCTGATCCATCACTCTCTGCTTCCTGATTGCAGGCTTAATGAGATCTTGTCAAGTTGATAATGTTAACAATCACACATGGAAAGTTGATTTAATAATAGTATATACTATTTAATCTAACTTATCCAAAATAATGCCACTTTAAGATGATATCTCTACATACTTCTTGAGGTGTCGTGTTTTTGTATTAAGGCTTCTATGCTTACTTTCGTGACTTCATGGCCATGACAGTCTTGGTCTAGACCCTGGAACTGCTAACTGCAGGGAAACTCTTCTCTGGATTGTTTTTGTAAGGGCATTTTAATCGTAGAAACATAACCATTTCTTTAAAAATGTGGCAGCTTGAAAATACAACAATCACCAGAATTGATGTAAAGTAATGTGGAACTGATCTCCACATTTGGCCAGGGCACTCACAGTGTTTTTCATAGCTACCTGGAACTCAGTGTGGGTGCCTAAAGTGACTCCGTGGTGACATCTCCCAAATGATGAGTAGCCACTGCTTAATGTACCTACTTAGTGAGTTTGGAGCTTTGTTTTCCAAGATAGGGTTTGTCTGTGTAACAGAGCCTTGGATGTCCTGGACTCACTTTGTAGACCAGGCTGGTCTCGAGCTCCCAGAGATTCACCTGCTTCTGCCTCCCGCGTGCTGGGATTAAAGGTGTGTGGCCACCATGCCCGGCTTGGATTTTACTTTTAATACAGGAAGATTTGCCAGTTTTATCATTTGTTTTTCCATGGATTATTATTATTATTTACCTACAATTTTTCATGAGATACATGTACCTGTTTATCTTCTCTATACCCTAGAAGGGGAGTAGCTTCGTCGAATGTGTTTTGGGGCTTTGAAGTCAGATTGCCCGTGCTCAGTACCAGTGCTTACTTGTGACCTATAAGTCACCACATCTCTCATGTGGAGTTTGCACATCTGTGAAAAACAGAGCAGTAGGTGACAGCTCATGAGAGACTAACAGCATTTTGTGAGGCTATACTATTTTATACTGTGGAGATGGGCAGTGTCCAATGAAGTGAATCTCCATCCACTTCCTTTTAAAATTTTTTTTAAAGTGCCTTGAGACCAACTTCTAATATGTATCACTGATTGGGTTTTTAAATGTGAAGACATCATTTCGAGTATATATAAAGGTTTGGAGTATATGTATGCTCAAAGCACTAGTGGAGAGAATCACCCCACAGCCCCTCAGCATCTTCACCTGCTCCTCATGCTGAAGAACATCCATCCCTTCTCCCATCCATCCCATCATGCAAGGCCCCTCTATCACCACTTTGCACCATCTCTTCGGCTGCTCTAGACAACTCAAGTTTACCAACTTGATATTATTTATTGTCAAAGCAATCTGCTCCTGATCGAATGGTAAATATGTACCTGATGCTCCAGATTCTGAGGTGGAGGGTCAAGCTTACATGTTTGGTTTATTCGGCCAACCACAATGAAGGTAGTTCATTGTGCTTTGTATCTCCTTCATGACCCCCACACATCTTGCTCAAAAAAATACTTGCTGATTGATTGATAATCAAAGGCATGAGTCATAGAAAACTCTTTAATGCAGCAGTAATTATTCATGGTAGAGGATGCTTCAACGTGAAATATTACAGGTCTCTGTGGTGAACATTGAGCATACATGGCACAATTTAAGATTGCCATTGTGTAAAATCTCCATCATATTTAATCACTTAATTTTAGGAAATGTTTGAGTTAGTAGAAAAAAATGTGATACTGACCTATTTGAGACATACACCCATCTATAATTATGTCCAATTTTTTAGGCTGATGTTTTTAGTTAGATTTTGAGGTACATATTTATATATCTTAAAGTATAAATACATCTAGACGATACTACTCTTTGTCCCTCTGTATATATGCTAAGAGACCTTTCTTTTTCTTTGTCAATATAGATAAATAAATACATCTAGAGCAGGAAAATGCTTAGGATCTATTTGCAGTCTTCCTTCAATAAGGCAGTGGGACATTGCTGCTTTCAAGTGAGGTTAGACACACTGAATATGGCATTCATGTCATTAAGAAGAGTTAACTGTTCTTGGCTACATTCACAAAGAAGTCCCCTAATGCTGCCTTTAATTGGCAGGATCCACACGTGGTATCTATTTGCAAATGTGCTCAGCGTTGAAGGCTGGAGCTGTGTGTGCATGTGTATATGTTCTCTGTAGGCGATACTCCAACCTCATCAGGCAATTGTTACATTGTACTAGAACACGCTGTAGGCAGACAATGCCTCTCATACTACCCCCATACACTTTTTTTTAAAACCCTGAAATATGGTTGATATGGTCCATTGCAAAATGAACCTATATTGGAAATGGTAAAATGGTAATGTAAAATATACTGGGGTCAGTGGGGTGTGCTGTTTTTTGCATATATTTTTTCTCCCCTGACCCATGCCATTCCTCTGCATACAGGGGAAAAAGCTTCATCTCACACAGAAATGTGATGTCCTTTACTGCCAGAGGCTGTTGCTGTTTTAAATGAGGAAAAAGCACAATGCATGAAGAAGGAAAATTAAAGCATATTCATTTTGGAAATTAGATATGGTGTCAGGAGACTCTCAGAAAATAGCCACATTTGAATGGAGCCCTGCACTATGAGACAGTTCAACAAACTTCTGACCACTATTTATGCTATGGACGCTTTTGAAACAAGGAGGGGCAAACCCTTCATCGCTGCTTAACAGACCGGTACACTTTTCTTTCTTCCTTTTTCACCACCAGACATTTGTCTGTCCCCTTGGTGTATATAAGATATGAAAATGCTATGTAGTTTATTGGCAGGCCTTTGTGTTAACAGTTCCAGGTTGGTTCCAAAACACACAACCACTGGGACAGCGAATCCCTGGGCCAGGGCTGTGACCTTTCTTACTCTCCACAGCAGCCTGAGTTCTGCCTGTGGCTAGTGTGGAATGGCCAGCCACAGCCAGAGCTGTGTAAGCTTTAGGAGTGACAGTGACCTTTTTAGGGGTCATTCTACAAATGCAAAGAGAATACCTTCTGCAATTCCCAAGGGTTTTTTATGCAAAATTGAGCAGGAGTGGGGGAGGGTGATAGAAAAGGCACTTTACCTAATTTCCCCCTTTCTATTATTTGGAAGAACAGTTCTCAATTTGTGATCATCCCCTTTCTGCTTCACTGCCTCCCTCCTGCGGAGCACATCACACCAGTCAGGTTAAGTGGGATTCAAGGGCCCTCCAGGAAGAAAAGCCTGGAGTTTTGATTCAACAACGAATAAGGCAGTACCTGGAATGATGTGGCAGATAAAGAGTTAATTGTGAGTACAGGGTGGGGACAATTAGAGGTAGAAGAAGAAATCCAGTTTGATTTGTCATTAATGAAAGACATGCTTTAATTTTTACCTAGACATGAAGCATAGAGCTAAATATTGCAAATTACAGACTGTGAGCCCATGTTGGCTTTACTATTTTTATTACTATTCATGCAATGATATCAAATCTAAGGGGTCACTTTGCTTGCTTAATTTATTTTCTGGGAAAATTAAGACTTCGTTTCTAAGTGAGATCCTTTTATGTTGTTCCTTGGTGACTTGTCCACACTGGCACACACTGGGCTGTGCCTCTCTCAGGATCCAAGGGGAGCCTTTCACTGTCTCTTTCTGATTGTTGTTGATCTTGTTTCTCACAGCTTAAACCCTTGCTCTGCTCCTGGGTTAATTAGTGGTCCTCAATTTCACTAAAAGGTAAAGTGATGTTGAGGTTTTATTAGTGGCTGAGGTGGGATGAAGCCAAGGGATTCCTGGGAAAGGCATAATAATTAAGTTTCTCAAGGGCACAGAATGTCCATGTGTCTGACATGGACCTTGCCTGAGAGTCCTTAGTATAACAAACAAGGCTGACAATTCCCTGCACAGACTGAGAAAAAATGAAACAAAACAAGAAAACATAACATTTTCAACAAGAAAACAAAACATTTTCAAGCAAGCTTGGAACATTGCTACTTTCCCCTGTCATGTGCTCAGGATGGGAGAGAGACCGTCCTTTGCTCACAACCCTCTCCCACTCAGCATTATTCATTAGGAGAGAGATTTTCTCCCTCCTTTGGCCTGGAAACGTCTCTCCTCTCACTAGCCAGTAACAACCCTTCTGCTCGTCCTTATGTCAACCCTTCACAGCTGAAGTAGTATGATCTCTGACAACTGGGCAGAACTGGGAGTGTTCTGAGGACCAACCGTTCTGCGCTCAGGGTGTGAGCTCCTTTGGAAGACTGTTTTCTACCAGGGCTGGGAGGGTGAGCTCTGCCTGTTGACCAGGGCCATGAGCTGAGAGAAACCCAAGAAGTCCTTTAATCAAAATCTTGGCCTCTTGCAACAAAGCCTCTCCTGTCCCATACCCCAACCCCCACCCCGTTTGTTCTCAGTTCCCTTATGTCAGTTGTGTTGTGTTGCTTTGGTTTTGTGAGAGAGACCCCCAGCGATTGCCCAGGGGCAAGGGGTGGCAAGGGATGCTCTGTGCTTTCATTGCATGCTACCCATCCACCTTGATAAATGCAGCTGAAAACAGACTGGATAAGGTGAGCAGGAAAGGGAGAAACCATGCTGGCCATGGGAGCTGTGGACCAAAATCAGGTCCCAGTCTCAGTGATGTCAGATAAACATTAGACCGTTCAAAAGTGGATGTAGGAGGAGTGAGGGATATGTTCTAGCTTGCCAGGCCCCTTCATCCAACTGCTCTCTGTTTTTGTAGACTTTGTAGTGATGGACCTGTGAACTTGAATGCCCTCTGTGTGTTGATCTCTCCTGCTTTGGCTGTGGAATAGCATCACAGTTGTCACATCATTTGTGACCATCCACAGTTCTGCAGCCATTGTGGTAGTTAATGGAGACTGGGATTTGAAAAGATGAGAGGAGGGGAAGAAATGCTGAAGTCCAACACTATCAGCCATGATGATCTTCTTGATTCTTAAGGACCTTTGGGAAAGAATAAGGAGACAGGCTTGGACAGAACTTCTGCTCTGCTTAATTACAGATGGATGTAATACCACTGCTATTAGTGATTGTACTATTGTAGGAATTTGACATATGACCCAAGTGTGAATAGATTGCGATGACTCTCAAGCTTTACATGAAAATCTACTGCAGAAGCAAACTTCTCATGGCTTAAGACAATGTCACTGTGTGCTGAAGATGAGCATCAACATGTCCTCTGGGTCACAGGGGCTTATGTTGGCAGCTCTAATGTCCTCTGGGTCACAGGGGCTTATGTTGGCAGCTCTAGGTTGTTGATTGTTCTTGTGTGTGTGGGGGGGCCACCAAGAATTGGAGACGTTATAGTAGTCATTCCTTTCTTTAGAGAACTGAGACAAGGGTTGTGTGACACAGTAAACAAATGGCCAAGGATTGAGGGGTTAGAGAGAGGGGAGGCTGGAGTAGATTCAAATTCCATGTTTTGCTTGAGGCAAGTCAAACTGATCTAGTCTCACCCACACCATTAGTAAAAATAGGCAGACAAGTTTGGCTTTTGTGGCATTGATACTAGGTTTGAAAGAAGTGTTGGGGCAATATTTTTTCAATACAAGATTAGAGTGAGTTGTTATTATTATTAGTGTGGTAACAATCATTGGGGAGCTAGAACAGGCTTCAAAATGGGACTGTGTCATTCCACAGTGTTCCTCTATCTTACAGATAAATAAATCAGGTTTAAGAGGAACACTTTGCTGTGTTACACAAGCCATGTTAGGTTGGGAGTTCTGTGTGATATTATTATTATTCTTCCTTGTCTTAGTACTTATGGTCTATCTCACCTTCAGTTTTCTTCAGTTTAAATTGTTTATTATCCATAGAAAAGTAGAATTCTTGGGTGAAGAACCATGTTGTACCCTTTTGTATAACATTTTAGTTTCTAAGACTTTTGCTTTCACTGACCACAAACACTCCCCATCCGTTTTAAAGGAAGATACTAGTTTTTCAACATTTTCATTGCACAGAACTTTAAAAAGATACATTTCCGGATTGGGGAGATGTTTCCAACCCATCAAATCCTTCTGTGAAAAAGTCAGGATGTGAGTCAGGATCTCCAATGCCCATGCAAGAAGCCAAGTCAGGTGTTTCATGTTTTCAGTTTCAGGCCTGGGAAGGTGGCAGCAAGCAGATCTCTGGAGGTCCTTCAGGCTTGGGGAGGTGGCAGCAAGCAGATCTCTGGAGGTCCTTGGTCAGCAGGTCTAGTCTAACCAGTGAGATTTGGGTTCAAGAAAATACCTTTTCTCGGAAAATAAGGTGGAAAACAATATCCAAAGTTTCCTCTGGCCTCCATACACATGAACACACATTTGCACATTCAGTATGTGCACATACACATAAACACATAACACCATACATACATACACACACAGAGTCACACACACACAAACACACACACACCCTTCCTCTATCAACACAATTTTATGTGTACCATTATTACAGAACATAAAAAATAGACCAAAGCAGTTTTATAATAAAAAAAGAAATATTAACAAACAGACATGTGCAATGTCCTCATGTACCATGTAAAACTGCAGGAGTAGATCAAGAGAGATGCAGGGTCACACAGGTAGAAAGTCACTAGACTCATAGACAGGGGTTGGCCTTAAACTGGACAACCTTAATCTATCAGTGGCTTAAAATGGATACAGAGTTTTACAACTTTTAAAAATTATTTTTAACAAGATGGTCTTATTAAACAAGGTTTAAGAGGTTAGGCCCAGGAATTTCTCTCTTTTTCCTCTCTCTATCCTTCTTTCTCTCCTATGAAGGGGGGGAAAGATTTGAAAAGGAAAAAAAGGGGGATATAGACATGATATAGGAATGATAAAGACAAAGGGATAGATTATTGAATATGCTCTTATATCTTTGTATATTGCTACAAAATTAAGATTATATTTAGTTACATTGGAATAGATCTTTGTATATTGATACAAAATTCAGATTAACTCTTTTTAAGGTATTGTACCTATGTAATGCTAAAAAATGCAATGTGAAGTTTTGACCTTTTGATAGCAACTGTCCCAGAGTGTTTAGGATAATTAAGAAATGCAAACTTATAGTCATTTAAACTTGTCGTTTTGTTAGTTACTAGTGTAGTGTATCCCAGATGTTTTCTAAGTTAATCAGAAATCGAGTTGCTAAGAGACAAATAACATTTGCTTATCCAAATATATGGAGATAGATAGGTGGTCTTCAAGAGATCTGTAGAAACGGTCATTCAAAGATGTTTTCTTAGCTTAAGGTTTTTTGATATTGAGACATGTCAGCTCCTGACAGCACCCCCCCCCCATTCTACTCCATGTAGATGATGAACATCAAAGAATCTCAATTTGGAGATGGCTGTGTTAGTGGCAAGCTTGTCACTGGGCAAGAGAAAGCCCTTGCTTCAACTGTAGACAGAATGCTGTCCAAAAGGGACAAAACATGAAAGTAGGTAAGTCGACAGCCAGTTGTCTGTCATTTCTTAGTTTTGGAAGCTGCTGGTTCTGCACTTCATGCTTATTCAGATATATTTATCCTCAAGGTCTCTGATGTGGTTGAAGACTAGATAGTAATAGTCTCACAGTTAAGTTTTAAGTTGTTTAAGAATTAAAAGGATGTTCTAGGTCTAAGAAGATATTTTTAAGTTGGTAATGGAAGTTACGATGGAAACTGAGTTAGGTATAGAATTTTAACTTCATCGAGATAGATAATAGAATATTAATGTCTGCTGCCAAATACATATTGACTGGACATTGGGAATGTATGTTATACCTTATAATTTTCATAATCGTGGCCTATTTGTTCTTATTGTTTTGTACTGTATTTATTGTTATAAGAAAAAGATCCTTTTATTGGACTAAAAGGGGGAGTTGTTAGGGGGAAAATACACCTTAAATTAAAAAAAAAAAGCAGATAGGAGGGTGAAGGGGAAAAGGGCAGGAGGTGGGACTGGGAGGGGAAGGGGGATTATGATTGAGATGTAACTTGAAGAAATAAATAAATTTTGGAGAAAAATGATTTTTATAAGCCTTCTGTGAATTTAAAATAAAGTGACATGGGAAATCTTTAAGTATTCTAACATTTTATTCAATTACATATGTTTATATCCATGTATATATTGAATGTTCCATTAGTGTTTGCTGAGAGGACTACCACAATGTACACATACACACATACGCACACACACACACACACACACACACACGCACACACACACACATACATATATATATATACACACACATGCACGCACGCACACATACACACATGCACACAGAGGCATATCTGTAGAACAATTGTATAATTAAAAAAGATCTTTGGGAATACAGAGGAGGAAAACCTTGTAGGTCTCTAGAGCATGTTCCTGAGCCCTGTTGCCATCTTCGCTGTACCTATTCTCAAAGCACTTAGTCATGCTACTCATGTATACTGACAGGCAAGTTTTGTTCCATTTGGTATCAAAAACATGTGGGGAAATTCCATAAAATGGGATCTTGCTGACCAAGCAATTGTGCCAGGCCCTGTAATATGGAGGGTAATAGCAAATGACTAAAAACCCATACCCAAAGGAAACCTTCTTATCTTCCCTGTAGACATATACTTGCTCCTAAGCTAAGGCTGAGCTCACTCTCTCTATCCCAGGTATGACTCAATGTGCTGTGATCACATACACACATGTGTGTTTTCAGGCCCCCACAGATGGGCAAGCATCCCATGAGGCACTATTCTGCTTGATGAGAACATGAGCCCTTACTCTGTATTACATGGGAGGAAACCTGTAGAGTCTAAACCCACAGTGTCGTTCCAACATACCATCATACATCTGCATCCAAATGCCATGTCATGATTAGTGGAACTAGTTAACTAGTTAGAACAGTATGGGAGTAATGAGCCTTCTCTCCCCTTCCCCAAATAACCAACCTTTCATCGCTCCCTTAACATTACAGTTGAATTACTTTTTCTGAAGTCCAAAGACAGGTAATAAGTTGGGGGCAATTAGTTTAGGTGTTTTGTGGGGCCTGGCTAACCTGTGCATTCTCTGATCTCAGGCAAGTTGTTGCCCAATTATTTCTGAGTATAATTACTGTTTTCATTCTCATCCATTTCTACTCTTGGCCCATTGTTTACCTCAGAGAGAAGGAATAATGAATTCAAGTTACAGCCTGACATGACAATGAGATTGCCAATAGAAATCAATGACATGTCCCATGACAAGCTAGGGTTTATGAGGCAGACTAAAGGAGTCCTTAGATTTTACCTCATTGTTCAGCTGTACAAGTAGATTATACAATTTTCCTGTTCTGGAAGGGTGCAGTCAGGACAAAAATGGATCTAATTGACTTTAATTAAGTTGGAAGTACTACTTCTGCAGTCTTATAGGAAAACAATGTTAGCAAATAGGACATTCTAATGATAAGCCTCTGTTGTCTATGATGTTGATAACTTTAGAAAGGAGATGCAGACAGTGCAGATAAGGTAAGAGATCTTCCCTTTTCAGGACCAAGGGACTAAATCTTAGTGGAACTGAAGAGTTATCTTCAGTGAAGGTGAATGTGATTTCATCCATTTTCCTACTTAGAAGTACTCCTACTAATTTGAGCAACATATCTCAGAAATATGCTCTAGTCTCAAGAAAACAGCAAAGGGAAAGTGGAAAGTGTGAAGTCACAAACGCACACGGAGTTATGCTGTACTCTCCACCCAGGAGCCACTGGCCAGGAGTGGTCCCAGTACACTGTAAATGGAGCCAGTGTGCAATGAGATGTGGGTAGTCAGGTTGTTCATCATTTTTAAGTTGTTTATGTTTTGAAATGACAGTCCCTACGACATAATTGGTTAAATGAGATATCAAAACATTTTCACCTGTTTCTTTTTACCTTTGAAAGTGCACCTACTATGTGGAATCGTCTGAGTGGCTTGCATCTTCCTTTTAGTAGGCAGCAGTAGTCCAATAAAATACGTAAATGATGGCATACGGGAATCAAATTCCGGTAGCCTGACTTGATTTAAATCCAAATGCTGACGTGCACTGTGCTTGTGTAGGTTGTGGATTTGTTTGCTTCTTTAGCTGTGCTGTTGGCCTTTCTCCCATCACCCCACACCCATTCTGCATCTCCATCCATGGAAGAATCTCAACCCCTTTGCAAGCAGGGGAATCCTCCCAATGAATCCAAACATTCCTATCAGACTCTGAAATAGATAGCTATGGACCACAGAGAAATGATATTTTCCTGCATCTTTTTGTTTAACCAAAACCCCCAACCTCAGAGTGCACGATATGGAGTAAGCTATTGGAGCAATTTATTCCTTTCTCTCCATGGATTAGAGAGGAGGTACTTGGAGCAGCTTGTTAAAGAGAAGAGCTTGGCCCTTGCCCTTGCTCCGTGTTTAATGATCCCCTCTTCATATGCAACCTCTCTAATCTGTGGAGAGATAGGTACAAATTGTATCTATAATGCAATATTACTTAACAGTATAATGTATGATAAATCATAGAATTGCATCCCTACCTTGTAATTGGTGAGATGTGTTGCATGAGAGATCCCCTAATTCAATAGAGAGTGGTTGCTCTTATGCATAACTGCCTCTCTGGATCAAACCAATTCAGCCTGCAAGTGATAAGCAGAGAGTTAAAGCTTTTTTTTTAATTAAAAAAAAGCAAAAATATGACTTAGAATGGCTTTTTAGGCCCCTGCATTCAAATGGCTGTTTAATAATCCTCTACTTGAATAGAGCCTCTTCTCCCCCTTTCTGTAGAGGGTGGGGTTGGACTCTGTGCAAAATGGGGACCTAAGAGGTGTGTGCTCTCCTAGTCAGCAACCATTGCTGCCCTTAACTGTGTGTGTTTATGGCCTTCTTACCCTAACTCGCACGTATAGGTTTTACTCTCAAAGCTGAATTTATATTCATTTCTTTTTCTTACATTCTCTGATGCCTCCATGTTCTTTCTTGGTGCTAACCTTTTCATTCCCTTAAACTTCTGGTCTCCTTTGACTCTTCACCATGCTTACTGAGGCAGCCACTATTTTCCCCATCTCCTCACCCTCTTAACTTCTTAAGTGCTACTGGCAAAAACAAGGAGCACCTGAGGACTTGCTACTGAAGGAAGCAGCCAAATCTCTGCTCCCCAGAGTGCGTGGGAGGGGATTGTGACATCTGGATTGTGGCTGCAAAAAGTTGCACGTATGTACCTGTATTCCTGGTCACCTGGAAACCTCCAGCCAACATTGTACACACTATAATCTATGTTCAGGAATGAGTTATGAAGAAAACCAAAATAAAACTGGACTGGCAAGTTTAAGTCCATTATGGCTGCTATGACTCATGTAGATGAGACTGGATGTGGCTGGAAGAACTTCCAGTCTTTCAGGAAAGCTGAAGAAACATGGCTGGAGTCTCTGGTCCAGGAACCACTGATGCTTATGTGGAGATGGAACCTGGAGTCCGAGTTTCTCAGCAGCTCAGACCTATCCTGGTGCCATTTGCTCATTCGGTTTCAGCAAGTGTCTCATGGAGTGGGGCTCCGTGATGTGATGCATTGTTCTAGCCTGAAAAGTATCCAGTAAAGGCTGTCACATATTCACTGCCTACAGAATTTCATTTATTATTGAGCAAATGATTGAGAGCCAGTGATCTGATTTTTTTCATTTTCTTTTTAATGTTCAGTTGTACTTAAAAAAAAAGAGAAAAGATAAAACAAATGTATTCTTCACTTCATTTGATCACTTCTTAATTCTGACTTTCTAAGAAGAGTAGAAGGGCAGCTTTTTGACATGAGTCATTGATTCTGTCCAAACAGACACAGGGATGCCACCAAAATTACAGCCCAGCCATGTCTCCTTCAGAGTGACGGGTTTGGACGTGGGGATCCCTGGTGGGTTTTCCTTACATGTGCCTTGCTTTTTCTGTGTTCTACTGTTTCACAGCTAAATAAAAAGAAACAATTCATTTGGTGAATCCTCTATAATGCTACTACACTGCCACTTTTCAACTGCCAGATATATTTTTACTCTGCCTGTAACCAAGGCGAACAAGGTTGCAAAATGATGCCAGCTAATACTTCTCAGCTACAAGATGTCAATAGCCCTTGATTTTGTTGCTGTTGTCACTAATTTCTCCAAGTTAAAAAAAAAGTGTCATAAAAACAGATCGCCTTCGTGTTGTTCATAGGGCATTCTCGCAAGAGGCATTCAGTAGACTTGCTGTAGTTTTCGAAAATACTTTTAGTTACTAATACTGAGGCCCTTACAAATAGCTGTTCATATCATTTTTTTTGTTTTTGTTTTTTTCTTTTGAATTTAGTTTCTTTTCCCTTCCTTGTGGTTTCCTGCTGAGATTTTTAGCATAAAATTGCATTTTCATGTAGGACAATAGCATCTTTTTCCCCCTCTTTTTTCCTTCCTTTTTTTTTTAAAGCAAACAATCATGAGACAATTTGTTTGGAAAATGTGTGCATTGACAAGAAAATCATAAATATTTCAGAGAAATGTCAGTGTTGGTGTCGAGAGCCTGTACTCCTGGGTTTCTTCCATAAAAACAGAATTTGGTGCCTTCTGTCCTGACAACCTCCACAGCATGCAGAAGTTTCTTTGTTTTTACTGGGTATTGTCTGTCTCTTTTCACTGAAAGCCCACTCGATGGTTTCGAAAGATCAATTCTACTTTGTTGTGAATGTGTCTCTTAACCTTTTCCCTAGAAACTGTAGCAGTATATGAGTGAGTCACACAAAAGGGGAACCTCGAAGATGAACAGCAAGGAAGCACAGGGTTATATTATAATTTGCCAGAAAAGAGCATTTCACTAATCAGTACCCATATCATACATTTGTAAGAATGACTGCCTGACAGGTGAAAAATCTATTTTTTTTTTGACAGCATAAATTTAGTCTTAAATCAATCCAACACAATAGTTCCTTTTCTTGCTTTACACAAACTCTCTTTCACCTCTTGACAAACTGTACCCCTGTGAGCCATAGAATGTTCCTGATTCCTACCTTTTTCTGTGTGGTGGCAGTATTTGGATGGCTATGGGAAGCAGATTCATTTGGAAGAATGTTTTTATGTGCATTTCAAAGCAAGGCTAAGAATTAATAATTTCATAGATTAAAGGTTCATTCCAAAACTTTTTCTATGCCGTGAAATACCTTCAGTGTGAGTTGGTCTTCTAAACCTCAGAGGCCTCCCTGAGCTATGTGATTTTAACCTCATACATAGAGCACTATGGCTATGAAGCATAATTTTTCCATAGTAGTGTGTCTGTTCGAGTTTCAAATAACCCAGCATAAGAATTCAAAGTCTTGATTTATTTCGATATTTCAGGATATATCCCTTCTGTACATACACATACATGTATCCATAAACCCAGCATAAGTGTTCAAAGTTTGATGTATTTAGATATTTCAGGATACATCCCTTCTGTATATATATATATATATATATATATATATATACATGTATCCATAAAATATGTATTCTATATATGTATGTAAATATATATTTACATCTTAATATATATGCATATATTTACATATGTAATATGTTTATATAATATATCTATAAATATAAATAAATATATATGAATATATATATATATGACTGATAAGCTTTGTGCACTTTTACCTCTTTTGTGGAGTCTGTGTAAATGGTTGCCCTACTGAGCTGAGTGAATTATAACTATATTGTTTTTCCTGAATATTTTTAAAATAAAATAAAAGAAAGACAAAGAAGAAAAGAAGGCTCATTTGCATGTTAAAATGTGCTGGAGATTGTATGAAACAGAAGCAGCAGATGTCTGAACTCTCAGGTCTCAGGATACCTTTGGGGATTTGATTTACTTTCTCTTTTGCTTGAGCTCTTTTTTGTCCTGAGAAATTTGGTTAGAAAAGTCTCTGAAGCTCATCAGAGTCCATGTTCATGTTAGCGCCCTCAGGTGACTAGAGGAGCCTAACACGACCCAGAGCTGGGACTTGGAATGCAGTGCCTTGAATTCAACTCTCCAGCAGAAGACAAAGGTTCCAAGGCCTCTTCTCTGTGCCAACACTGTTGTGAAGTAAAGGACAGATCTACATACTGAAACAAATAGAGACCCTACCAGTGAACCTCAGAGATTTGGTCCTATGACAAAAAGAACTTTGGGCGGCATTGCCGTTAAAAAGAGAAGACTTGTTGATATCCTGTCAACAGCGCATCAAGAAAAACAAAGATAACTGGCAAGACCACATCTCAAGGAGCCCCAGTCACTGATTCTCAGATGAAACCAAGCATCTTGCTATTGCTGACCAGTCCATTGAGAGAAGAACCATGTGTAATGCTCAAGGAAAATGGATCGTGTCTGAATGTGTGTGAACAATTGTGTGTGCATGTTTGTGTCTGCATGCTGCTGCTGTGTGTGAGTTTGCATGGAAAGAAAGAGTGTGTGTGCATATGCACTCCTGTAAGGGGCCTATACACATATAAATCATTAAATGTGTCATATGGGTGTGGGGATGTTATTGTATTCCTATTTGAAAGATTATCTATCACTTCTAGACTTTATTAAAATTAACACATGTCTTTTCTCCTCCTCTGCCTCTGCTCTCTTGGTTACTCAACTTGAAGTCACAAAAAGCAAGAAAAAGAAGTGATTACACCCTTCCATGTTGACCAGATGAAAATATAGTTGCCTTCTTCATGATTTTTGTTGGAAGGATTCTGGGCCAAAGTATGCAGTGCACCAGAACTTCTTCACCTTATAGGTCGAGAAATGTGGAACATTTGCTGCATGCAAGATCAGTTCCCAAATCCTGTTACTTCTTAACTTTCTCTATTCTCCCAGCTTCCAGCCCTCACCATCCAAGGTGTTCCTGCTCCATGAAACTTTGTCCTTTCTCTTCTTGGCACTTCCTCGCTGAGCCCACACTTCTTTCCCCCATTATTTGTGTCTCTCATTTACAAAGAAGGTAGTAAAAGCTCAATATCCCACAATTCAATATTAGACTTACAGAAACTAAAGCCAGACAGGGCCTTTCGGACATTCAGATTCAGTTTCCCTATTTACTGGTGACTGTATATAGAGCTGGTTCCTGGGGAGATGGTAGGGGCAGCTGACTATGGGGCTGAGCTCCGAGCTGCACTGCAGGTTGACAAGGGCCCTTCAGAGTCAGCCTGGCAATCTTATGTCATGGCAGAGCCTGGAAACAGAACAAAAGGCATTTCCTTTGGGAGATTAAATGTAGTAATTTACATTTGGGAAAGTGCTTTGTGTGCTGCAAAGTGGTAAGTGCAGAAAGAGTAAGATGTTTCTCTCTTCTTCTCTTATATAGCTATTAATGCACTGGGTGAAAGTTGTACCATGAATTTTTAAGACAAAATCGAGTGAAAACGGGAAAAATCTAGGTGTATTTTCCAAAGATGTCTTCTATTGTGTTGCAAACTCTTTAGCAGATAGTTTTCAGCCGCTTTGATCATTCAGCACTTCGGGCAGGAGGGAGCCATTAGTCACACAGTCGCAGAGAATGAGCACTTGACTGGGGGCTCAGGCCCTACTTCCTTTTGCCTTTGAGATTTGGCCATATTTTTCTACTTGGTGCCTGAAATAAGTGGTATTTAACCTGAATAAATAGATCTCCTGCTTTTCTTTTGGCAAACGTGATTATCCTCTTCCCTGTGGCATGAAATCAGCCAGTCTCCAGGAGCCCCAACAAGTATGGGAGGCTCTCTCTCCCTCTAGTCCTGCTTCCTCCTACACTTTCCTGAAGTCTCCTGCACCCGAGAGGCAGCCAGTCCCACTGTGAAGTATCCCTTCCCTGCTGCCTTCACTTTTGTCTCTCACCAGTCTGAGCTCCTTCCAGCCTTGCATCTTATTCCTTCTACCACAAGCCAGGCTCACCTCAGAAATTATGGATTTGATGCGATGAATACACTACACTACGTGGTGTGATGGTCTCAATACTTCACAGTGCTCTAAGAGAGAAGTTCAGAGTTGGTGCCTCAACATACGGGCCGGCCCTTCCCATCATGGCCTCTGCTATGACCTCCCACTTCTCAGTCTTGCAGCTTGATTTTGCTTCTTGAACACATGATCTTACCTTTTGCCATTAACTGAATGGGTAACATTGAACTCTTCTTCTTCTTCTTCTTCCCCTCTCTGTTATCTTCACTGCTTAAATCCATTCTTTCAAATCCTGGCTTAAGGTCCTTTGGTTTGGAAGCTAACTTTGACTTTCCTATCTCAGGCCAATGTCTATTTTTCTCATTTTTAAGCACTGTATGTTCCACACTGGATCATGAGTTATAAAAAATATACACAATATTGCAAATATTCAGGGTTTTCCCTGGTGGTGCATGGATAGGCTATACTCAAATAAATGCATGTTGAATACAGGAATACACAGTGAATGACTTTGCTCTGTGATCTTGGAAAGTTGCTTACATATTTGGCTCTCTACTGTCTCTATGGTTAACAGGAGAACACAGAATTTAAATGGAAGTAAGACAAATTTCAGTTTTAGCTCTATACATGCATATATAGCTATATATTTATGGCATATGGGAAATACGTTGGTGCTTTCAAACTAGTGATACTTTTATGCATTTGAAAATGTCTGTAATTCTTGCCTATATCCAGTTCACATTTCTGCTGGAAAAATTCCTGATGGAATCAATACCTGTCTGCCATTTATGTTAGAGATCAAGAGGAGTCCACTTTTACAGTTTTGTAGATGAACAGAAAGGAGCAATAAGAAATGTTTTTATTTAGAAGGATTTTGGTACATTCTGAAACAGAACAAATGTCTCAGAAGGAGACAAATTTTCAGTTTTTCTTCAAGTTGCTTAAACATGGTGGGTAAATATGGGAGCTAGTCAGCCTTTCCTACTCTGTTTGGATCCTCTAGAAATTAAATAATCATCATTTGCCTGGTGCCTCAATCTTTAAAACATAGGTCTTTTACACCTAAGTGAAAAATCATAATACTTTTTGATGAATTTGTAGCTTGTTCATGTGAAAAAGTAACTGAGATACTGCTCCTGGTGAAGGGAGGTCACAAGGTATTGGGGTATTTGAGTATAAAATATTCAGACAAGGACTTTTTGAGCCTCTTTCTTAGTTTTTGGATGACCCCAAGGTGAAAAATGCATATAGTCTGATATGAGAGGGAGCCAGTTTGGGGAGCCACATGCATATCAATGAACAGGCATAGACACTAGGCACCTCCCCAGAGAAGCTGAGAAAGGTCATGGCTTTATACTGGGAAGATGAGCCAATTAAATACCAATATGCAGCCAGGGCACTGTATGCACAACAAAGCCAGCGGTGCATCTTGGAAGCGCCTCTTTGAAGACCCTCTCAAGCTTGACCTCATGTCTTTGTCTTTGCTCTTTCTGATTCAGAAATACAACCAACTTTTCAAGGTTCGTGTCCTGGACTTGTCACATTTTTACATTTTTCTGTTTTGTGGAGCTTTTGTTGGGACACATTTCCTTTGTGGTGTCATGGTGTTGGGATTAAATCTCTACCCCAAGGATCATTCTCCATTTTATTGCCTTCTTGGACAAGAATTTATTCTTTAGACTTACTGCCAGTAAATGATATTACCTAGTTGGAAAGGCTGGATCCTCTGAGGTGGGGAAGGGTAATCATGAGAGACAAGTGATTTTGATCCAAACTGAAATTCAGACAATGAACAGGTAGTGTCCTTTGAGGAGACAGTGCGCCAACATGGCTGTACAGTAAACAGAAGAGCCAGCTCAGCAAACAGAAGACAAGTCAAGAAACAAAATAAAACTCACCCTACCTCTGCTTATTCAAATGCCACCCACAACTTTCTGAGAGAAGAACATATGCGGGGCATATTTGAAAACATTATAAGGCATGCATAAAGTACAATATTAGTCAATTTTATATGCTCAGTCGCATGAAATCTGTGTGTTTAAAAAATATAATAATTTGCATTTCATGGCTTTTGATAACCTCAGGAGTGCACTTGAAATTCAGCACATGCCCACAGCACCTCCCAGCTCACCCCATTTTTAACTGAAGACCAATGGTTTCTATTAAGGGATCAGGCAGGGCCTCTGACAAGCCAGTCAATAACTATGTGAGGTTACTTCATTAATGCTATAATGGCTGATAGAGTGAGAGGCAAAAAACAGGTTCCTGACAGCGGCAAATGAAAATGATAGAGATTCCTGAAGCAATGCGCCTTTCCTTTGTCATTGTCTTTTCCTTCGCTTATTCAAAATGTGGCATTTATGTATTCAGTCTTGATGAATGTTGCAGGCTTTAAGTACTTTTTCCATCTCTAATGCAGTACCGATTGCACATTGTTCTTTCCTTCTCTCTCTCCTGTCTCCCTCTCTCTCTCTCCTTTTTCCTATAACCTCTGCTGTCAAGGCACTGCAGGCTGAAGGGTTGCAGGCACTGGCTGAATAGCTTTTGTGCTGTAAACGGTGAGGGTGATGGGACAATGCATCATAAGTGCTGGCTGGGTGATAGCACAGAGTGGGTGGTGGGAGAAGAACCCTGCAGCTACAATGCTGCTGGTCTTGCTGGCCCCGGACCCACTCTTTCCTATAGAAGCCAGGCAGAGAACTCCACGGGAAGTGTAGACATTGCAGGGGCACTTAGCTAGGGCGCTATTAGGGGAGGAAAGCTCACTGTGGGTGAATTAGGAAGACAAGCAGCATGTCTTAGGCCCTTTAGTTAGTGTTCAGAACTATGCATGGGTCTGGTGAGAGTTCACTGGTGTATTTGGCTTCTAGGGAACTAAAGTTCCTCTCTGTTTGTCTCAGTGGGTACAGGCTGTGGCTTTTTTCTTGAGGGGAATCATGCTCCTTCTTTCAATGAATAAGAAAGAGTACAGTCCCATAGGCCTCTGGCATCAAGGAGGAGGAGATGTAGGAGTGGTCAGACAAGAAAGGCAAGTATTTCTTTGAGTTGCTACTGGATTCCTTGGGAGGTCACAGTCAAACAAAATGTAGACAAGCAGAGAGTGAAGAACTCCTAGGCATCTGTGGCAGTATGGCTTTGTGGAGGATCAGGGGCCAGACTTTCTCTATGTCTTGTACCTTTGTTGACATGAGAGCTGTGAGGTGTTTGGGAGAGTGAAGATGTGATGAATCAAAAAACTCTATTTTAATATCAACAGCCTTCACCAGTGAACCAAACTGCCTTATAGAGCGCTTGTCTAATGCTGGCAGGATGTCGGAGCCCCATCAGCACCGTCAGAGACAACTCAGGCAACAGTGAAAAATGCGATGGCTCCAATTCCATATGGCTGCCTCCACACAACTTGGGTGGCAGGACATAGCCACAAATTGCCACCATGTGTTTTAAGAACAGACTCAGATCTCCTGTCAAAGAGTATACACCCAAACATAAACAAAGCAGAGCCACGCTGCTGTTAGATACATGATTATGGTCTGGAAGCACAGGTGACTTATATGGCCAGAGGTAACTTGGACGAAAGGGTTCACTTCCACCTCCCTGTGACTCCATCATAGACTGTGACAATGCTAACCCCTTGTTGGTTGTTTACTGCAAAGCCCACCATGAAATGTTGGTCATTTGAAGGGGGGAACAGCACAGTATTACAGTGGGGTAGTCTCAATTACTTTTGTAATTACAGAATTCTGTTTTCATTGTCATGTTTTCTCCTGGGTCTTCCTAATTACTAATATGATTGGTATTATTCTATTTGGGAAATATGGGCTGAATAATCATGTTACTGCCTCTCTACAAAATACTTATGCTAAACTCCTAATTCCCATTATCTTAGAATGTGACCATCTTTGGAAGTAGGGTCTTTAAAGAGGTACTACAACCATTGCACCAAAGGGAACAGGAACATAGACTTTGTTTCCTGTCAGTGAGACACTTTTCCCTAGGGGTGCTGCCATGTAGGCCCCCAGTGTATGAGGAGGCTCTTGGCCCTCATATGACTGCTGAACTGGGGCAGGGGACTGTTATGTAGGGACACTCACTCCAGAGGAGTGGGATGGAAAGGACAGGGGGTAGAGGGTGGGAGGGCGGGACTGGGAGGGGTGGAAAGAGTGCACTGTGATGGAGATGTAACCTGAAGTAATAAATAAACATAAAAAAAGAGGCAATTAAATCAAAATGGTGTCATTTAATAACAAATAAGAATTGGGCCCTAATCCCTTATAAATCAGGACTCAGAGGGGTACAGACCGAAGACCACATGGGAACTAGGGAAAAGATGACACCTACAAGTTGAGAGGCCTCAGAAGACATCATGTCTACTGACACCTTATCTCACCCTGCTTCTAGCTTGCAGCCGTCTCTAACAGTGGTCTTAGTGGAGAAGTCTAGGAAACACATGGTACAACGTGGCTCAGCAAATCACTTAACCTGACTGAACCATTTCCTTGGTCCACATCCTTGTCATTTCTCCCAGTGGATGTTTGAAAGAAACTAGAGCACCTAGTATGCCCACAATTTTACCTTGTACTTACCAGTTGGAGATCATAGAGAGCATACTGGATAATTGTATGTTTTGAAAGGTTCATATAAATGCTTCATATTGTTGCAATGTTGTATGGCATGTTTTGTTGTGCTCTGTTTGGATTTTGACATCTGTTTGGATAAATATCATAATAACCCATCCATTTTAGCTACTCTATAGAAGTCTGCTGCATATCACTATTCATTTGTCTATTCTCCTAGTGGATGCAATTGGGTTGTTTCTATTTTTTAATTGAAATTTACAGTGCCACCATGAATAATCTTATATATGTACCCTGGAGGACCAAATGGAACAGTCTCTGTGGTTTATTCTCAGGGTAGAAATTGCTAAGTTGGAGCACACGTTGTCAAGTTGTTAAACTTACAGCAATGCTTCTTTCTAAGAGTAAAACATGATCAGCATATGAAGATATGCTGAATATGACCAACACTTAGTGGTATTGAACTTTGAAGTTTTCTTAAGATCTGACAAGAGAGCATTGCATCCCTAGGCAACCACAGTCACAACAGTCTACGTTTGTTTTACATCTTTTAAAGCTTAACAGTATTCTCTTGAAGGAGGCACAGTTTCTATTACTTGTATTTATGAAGAAAGATATTAAACTTTAAAGCATTTAAGGTGCTTGCTCAAGAACCGGTAAGGACGATGCGATTTAGCAATGTTTAGAATGTATTTAATCCCAAAGCCTGCTGTTGGGGATTGGGCTTCCTCACAAGCAGACCCTATAACAAATGTCTTGGATTTCAAGTAGTGCACATTAGATTATGTGGAGAGCCAACAAGGCTAGAAGAATGTTAATGAGCAAATTCCCACCACAGGGGACTGGCCCTCCATCCCTCTGGAGGCTTCTTTTAGCGGTGATATACTTCAGAATTATCTCGCCCAGTTATGGGGAGTCCTAGTTATTCATTTCTCCCTCCCATTATCCATTCCTTGAGTTTGGAGGTACTTTATATGAGAACTGACTAGACTTCCCCAAATGAGGAAGCCTCCAGTAGGAGGAAGAGCTGCTGCTCCTTTCCAAGGCCCCCAGCAGCTGCGGGGACATGTCGGGTGCATCAGATGAACAGGAATTAGTATGAGACCCACTGGGCCTCTGGCACTGTTGGCCAAAGCAGGAGCGATCTCCCCTCGGCTTCTTCCTCTGATGACCTAACCAGGCAGTAACTACATCTTCATTCCTGTGATGGGCTTCTCAGCAGAGACTTGCCCTACACAAGCCAATGCATTCCAGAATGGAATTTCTGGGCGTCACTTTTGTTTCTTCTTGCTGTTAATCATTATACTTTGTATGTGACATTAAGGCTCATTACTTTTGATAAAATGGTCAAATTTTTGACCCACTCACAGTTTTTTTTGGGGGAGGCGGTGATGGAGGAATACATGGAATACAGCTCATTTCTAAGCTCTAAAGTGGTATCTATATCTATAAAAATGCTTTTTTTTAAATACTTTATTGTTTTTCTTCAAGTTACATCTCAGTCACAAACCCTTCCCTATTCCCCCCTCCAATCCCGCCCTTCCACCCTCTTCCCCCCAGAAGTTTCCCCTTTCAGTCCAACACATGGTTCCTTCTCTTATAACAGTAAGTATTATACAAAACAACAGATATAAATATGCCACATTTATGAGAGTTAAATGGCCCAGTATACCTTCCCAATGTCCAGTTTATACATATTTGGCCCCTGACTTTAACATTCTACTATCTAACCATCTCCATGAGTTTAAAGGTCTATATCTGACTCAACATTCATACTAACTTGCAACACACTTTTAAGAGTATCTTCTTAGATCTATAACACCCTCTTGATTCCTAAACAATTCAAAATTTAACTATGAGACTCTAGCTGTCTATTCTTCAACCACCTCAGAGACCTGAGAGGGATAAATATATCTGCTTATATAGGAAGTACAGGGCCTGCAGCTTCCAAAACTAAGAAAGGACATATCAATGACTGCCTGGACAGTTCCCATTTTCTCTCCATACATTCTTGCCTCAGTCTTCAGCCTTTGGGTCCTGTTTCTCTGACAGACATTTGTTGTAGAGCAGGGATTATGAAGGACTTACCTACCCTGTCTTGGCAGAGTTAGGCTGTCGACTTCCCTGCTACCAAGTTTTGTCCTTTTTGGACAGCAGTGTGTCTGCAGTTGGTGCAAAGGTTTTTTTCATGCCAAGAGATAGGCTTGCTACTAATTCAACCATCTTACAGTGGAGGTTCTTCGATGCTTATCTTCTACTTGGAGTAGAATAGGGGGTGCTGTCAGGCGCTGATATGTCTCGATATCAAAAAAAAAGAAAAAAAAAGAAAATCTTGATTTAAGATAGCATCTTTGAATGCCATATTCTGCAGATCTCTTGGGGTTTTTGAAGATGCCCTATCCATCTCTTGTATTTAGATAAGCAAATGTTGCTTGTCTCTTAGCAATTTGATTACTGGGTAGTTTAGAGAATACCTGTGATAGACTGTCATAGTAGCTAACAAAGTGACATGTTTGCATGACTAGGAGTTTGTTTTACTTAACTATCCTAGACCGTTTTAGATGGTTGGTATCAAGAGGTCAGAGCTTCACATTTTATTTTTAGGTATCTCTAGGTATGATACCATTAGGAAGCATTACCTTTAAATTTGTATCAATATACAAAGATCTATTCAATTGTGGTTAAATATACTCTTAATTATGTATCAATATACAAAGATCAATGCCTATGTAGCCCAATACAATCTTAATATTATGTCCATATACAAGGGTTTATTGTGCAAAAATAAGATTGTATTGGATTACATTGGCATTGATCTTTGTATATTGATACAAAATTAAGATTATATTTGGCCACAATGGTATAAAAATGCTTTTTAACAACCCTCTAAAACAGCATCAGTAAGGCCATGGATGTAAAACAGGCCTATAAATAAAATTCTCTCTACTGCTCTAATTGGAGACAATGAAAACAAGGCAATGTGTGTAAAAGAAACAATAACATCCACTTATTTTTGGATGGTTTGGGTTTTTAAAGTATTTCCATGTTATCTCACAAGAAATGCTTAACAAGAAAATAATACATGCTAGAATTCCATTTTCCACATGTGAAAACAGTGACTCAGGGTGGTAGAAAGGCTTTGGCAGAATTCTACTGTGAATTGGTGACTATAATCAAAGGAGTCTGGACTGGAGAATGCCAAGCCTATGTTTACTGATGTGCATGTCAGGTTTTAGGGATGGAGTTTACAGATAACATGCATTAAAACTTACAAGTTCATTTGCTAATGATTAAATCCTGGATAAAATTTTGGGCACACCAATTAGCAAACATTTGTACAAACATTTGTATTAGTTTGTCTTGGTGCCTTGGAAGCTTGGATGACCTGGTAGTCATTACATTCGCAGATGCCTTAGAGAGGATCTGGGGAGCATTCAAACACCCCACAAGCTACTACTCTTGCTCAAGTAGTGCTCTCATATAACCAAACCCCTTCCCTCACAACAAAAAGCTGCTGTGTGCATGCTGGTGGTCATCATTGTGTTGTTATGTGGAAGCCAGAATTGCTCCAGGAGAGATTGTCCACTTGTGGTCATTGCTTCATGGCCAACAATGTCTTAGGGCAAAAGAAAATTAGCCTGAAATATTCAGACAGGTTTAATTTATGTAAATCTAGAGAACCTTCTACCCCCATCCCCTCTCTTTAAAATATTAAGAAATGAGTCCCAACAGCATGCCTCCATTCTAAAGGATGACTTATTGCGGCATTGATGAAGTGTCATTTAAGCAAGTCTTAAATACTTCTTGTAAATCTCTTAGTGCTTTAAGAGGCCAAACTACTCTATTTTATTTTCTCAGCCTATCAAAGCTGTAATATTGTTAACATGGTCTCTAAAACCTTTTGGGGCGGCCTGGTCTGATGTCTGCACTGTCAAGAAGAATACAGTCACAGTATTCCCTTGATATCCAGGATCATTGCCAGAGGCCATGGCAGTGGTCCAGCTGAGAGATGGAAGGATTTTAGACATTGATGTGCCAGTGGGAGTGGTCAGAAGAAATTTGGCTCTATATGCGTTGGAAGTACAGCCAAGGGAATTTATTTGATAGACCTAGTGAAAATTATAGCAGAAAGAAAAGGATCCAAGACGATACCATATTCTTTTCCAAAGCCATCAGAATGATTGCAATAAAAGAGGAAGAAGTAGATGGTGCTAGCTTCATGAAGATCAGTTTGGGACATTTCATATCTGAGGTAGCTCTTGAGCAGGTTCAGATGACAAGTAAACTCATGGGCAAATAAGGTAGATTTTAGGAGCCAGCCTAGACCGAAAACAAAAACTCAAAAATCATCCTCATACAACTCAAAATGTAAGCCACATGACTAAGTACATTTACTGATTGAGAAGAGGTGAGGATGAGGACTAACTCTTGGGTATTGATGAAGGCCAAGAAGAAAAGGAAGAATCAGAATGTTGACTGAGAAAGAGCCAAAAGAAGGACATGGATACCCTGAATGGCGATGAAATGTTATCGGGAGTAGCACCTGTCAAAGGCCACTCATAAGCAGGTGCTGCACCGAGGCAGGTACAATTCACGGGTGTCTTTATTAAGAGCCGTGTGTGTGAATGATTAAGGTGGAAGCTAGCTTGGAAGGTCTTGTAGAGTTCAAGGAGGAGAGGAACTGGTACCTGTACCAACTAGGTTCCTGTTTGACATTTTTTCTGCAGTTGTTAGCTCCAGAGGATTGGCCTTCTTTTATGCAGGACTGGACACATAATGTCTTGGATTGGCCTTCTTTTATGCAGGAGTGGACACATAATGTCTTAGACACATAATCCTAAGACTAGGAGTTTAACTTAAATAGAATGCCAAGGATATGGAGAGAATTAAAGAACCAGGTTTTCCAGGCTGACAATTCTAACATTCTTTCCTCTGTTTGTGGGGAAGTTGATTACCACTGGTCCCAAAATAGCTTACCCAGCACCCAGCCTCATACATAGTCAGTATGTAATAGCTTTTTGTGATCTGAATGGATTTGTAAGAGAATGAGTGTGCTTGGGTATATTTGGAGCAAATTATCCATGTTTGGTCAATTTTCTTTTTCAAATAAAAGATCTACAAATGATTGCTAGCAAAAATAAATAAATAAAGCCAGGATGGAAAAAAAAATCCTGTTTTAGACAAACCCATTGTGTCCTGAAAGATCTATTCTGTCATGTCAGCAGTCTCATTGGCTGTGATTTGTATATTAAGAAGATTTTAATTGCTCAGGTAAGTGCCTGCACCTGCTAAGACATTGTGTATTAGAGTGCTTTATTCTAATCTTTTACAATACAGGGCACACTATACCCATAAAATTATTCTCTGCACAATTATCACTCTGTTTTACTGAAGTAGAAAGTTCAACTTAACACTTGTAGTTTCACTCATTATTAAAATTATGGAAATGAGGACCACTGGGTAACCCTAGTGCAGTTAACTACTGAATGGCCCTAGAATTTCTCTGTCCCTCATATGCTTACCCTGATGAGCATGACTTGAGGGAGGTTTTCCTTTATCCACAATCACTGTAGGGTCCTGTTTGCTTTCAAAATGAAAAGTATCACAATCCCCCAACAAAGCTGTTCTGCTGGTAACCAAGGTATATAAGAACCAACTGGTTTTCATCTTCCAAACACGATTCACTTTTTGAGACAAGGTGCCATGTATCCTCAACTGGCCTTGACTGCTTCATGTAGCTGAGATGATCTTGAACTTCTGATCCTCCTCTCAGCTCCTGAGTGCTACTATTGTAGGTGTGCACCATTACTGCTAATCTGTTCATAACTGGGAATCACATCCACTCCTTCCTGCAGGGAGTCTACCAAATGAATCCCACCCCATCCCTCACTTTATTTAAATTATTCTCATTATTATCAAAAGATTCAAAATTAGGAAAATTCAAACTAAATATATATAGAATGGTAGAACATTTAGAAAATCTAGAGCAAATCAGATAGTTACAATAAGATGTTATTCGCCTTTTAAAATATATTTTCTTCCAACATATATAAACACAGCAAATGCAAAGAGAACAAATACCTATATTTCCAAAACTCATACTATCTTAGGTTTGAATATAAGTCAAATAACAGTTACATATTTTCTTCCTAAGATAAACCACAGGAGTGGCAAAGTATAGCTTGTAGATAATTTCTGACTGCTATTTTGAATAAAGTTTTTTGGCATGTAAGAACACCTATTAGGCTATAAGCCATCTCTGGCTGTTTTTATGCAATGATCCTGGAACTGACTAGTCTACATGGAGGCCAACTGGTACCCAGCATCTTAAATATTTGCCTTTCAAAACTCTTACAGAAACAGAGTCAATCAACTCTTAATCATCTCAGAAGAATTTGCTACATATTTTGCACTGAGAGCCAGAGGTTTTGTTGTTTATGTGATTAACCATATAATTTTAACAATTGCTTTAGGATGTTATCTTGAGGCTGGCATTTTCCATGCTTGTGATGTGTTAATGTATATTTCATACTCACTCCAAGGTGGTGTCTCATTTTTTTTTACTTTCTTGAAATTTATAGTGTCATTATCATTATCATCAACTATGATCATCTCTAGGCCTTCCAAGAACCAGCCTTTACTTTCTCCTGGTGATCAAATATCAGTATGCTGAAGGAGGCTTCCCAAAAGGTTCTGAGCCAGTGGGTGTGGGAGAGGTCTACACTTCAAAGGGCCTCACTTGATGAGTCTACTGTAAGTTGTTCATACATTTTCATTTGGATGAAGTGTTAACCCTTTCCTCTTCACCTGTCTCAGCAACATGCCTGCTCTCCTTTCCAACATTTAAGACTTTCCTTCTGATAAAAACTGAAAAATCTATTGGGGATGATTAGGTAATCATGTAATCCCAGAGGAATATCTTTTCTTCTATCAAAATTCCTAAAATATGAGTATGGAAGTCTGTACCTGTACCAGCTCCATTGAATACTGTCTGCTTAATGGATGCTGTTTAAATTAGTGAAAAATTCTAGTTCTTGAGCACACAGTGAAGCAAACACTTAAGGTCAGCCTTCTTTGGTCAGAAGTCTTTAATATCTGTGTCTCCTGTATATATTCATGTCGTGCAGTAACTTCCATTGTTCAGCATGGATCTCCCCATCTTTGGAAACAGTGCACTCTCTGCCAGTGTGAACATCATTGGTTGTTACAACAGCACTATTTAGATTGAAGTTCAGCTAAAGTCTGATTAAGTTTTCCTGTTTGAAGGTTTCATTTCTACTTATTGACTACAAACATTCAGTGGCATGTTTTGCTTTCTTCTCTGACTCACAACCATGTTTGCACAAGTGTATAAGGACTGCAAACTCTAAGAGAATGCATTTTTCTTCCTTGCTCTGGTTTTAGTCTGCAAAGTCTTAGAAAACAGTCATTTAACTGAATTCCTATTTTTTGAAAATTCAAGTATACCTAATATTGATTTAGGTGTGATAGGGGTCATACAGAAGTCATGTGAAACACAGTTTATGTCTTTAAAGTGCTTATAATATGCTTAAAGAGAAAATAAATTGTGGAATTTAAGATTGGGACACCTGCAAGATCAGTAAAATGTTCAACTTTTGTTGTTCAATTTTGACAGTTCATCTTGATTGTCAACTTAACTGGATCTAAAACTAACCAGGAGTAAGCCCTGGTGTGCACCTGGGAGTAGCTATCTTGATTGTGCTCATTGAGACAAGAAGACCCAATGACTCCATTCTGTACACGGGATACTGGACCTTCATAGGTGGAGGAAGAGACCTGAACAGAACTTGCCCCTGATTGTGGGTGTGCTGGGATCAGCTAGTCTAACTCCAGCTGCTATGGCTTCCCTTATGCTCTGTATCCTTCAACTGTGAGCTGAAATAAACCCTTCGTCCCTTGAGCTGCTTTCATCAGGCTGTTTTATCACAACAGGAGAAGAAACTAAGACTTCAAAGTTTGGGCGTTCTCCAAGTCCGTGAGTACTGAGTTGCTTGCTGACACCAAACAAAGGAGATGACAACTTCAACAGCCCTTTCTTTGACAAAAGTTGTTTTCTAGCAAAGATAGATCATAAACAGTGGTAGAGTGTTTTGCCACAAGTGCTAACAAGAGTGATAGTAAGGCAAAAGGATCAGACAGTGTTCTGGGGTTGGGGATTAGACTTAGCCTGGTGATTGCTTGATTTGTAAGTAACCTGTAAAGAAATCTGAATCTCAGAATCTTTAACAGTCTTGCTTAAGTCGTAGCCTTTAAGCCCCAGCTGAAGATCTCAAGTCAGCAGTGCTGTTCTACAATCCTATGTTGAATTAATTATTAGTATTTAATATTGATACATATGATTACTATTAAGTAGGTTGTAGTTAGGTAACCCACTTTTTACTAAATAAGCACACAGAGACTTGTTAGATTATAATAAGCCTTAAATACTGTGGATGGGCAGATCTTAACCCTCTATGCTAACTTTCTACTTCCCCAGGTAAAACCCCAAAAATATTTGCACATGCTCCATTTGGTCTGGTCCTATGAGCAGGCTGCTTGCAACCACATGTGCTTCTTGTCCATGTTCTAACCCATGACATCTGTTCCTTCTTCCTCTTCCTCCTCCTCCTCCTCCTCCTCCTCCTTCTTCTTCTCTCTCTCTCTCTCTCTCTCTCTCTCTCTCTCTGTGCATCTCTGATCCACAAGTGTACAAACTTTGGCCCTTCCTACCTCTCTTCTGCCCAGTCAGGCTATAGGCAACTTTATTTAGCCAATCAAGGATAAAGGTTACACAGCATCACTATCACTTGTTGTACAGGAGAATGTGCTCATCTGGGGTATAACTAGATCTTGAGGGGCAAGCAATTAACATTTGAATGTAAGAATGTTCCAGATAAACCCCAGCAATCCTCTTCATGTAGGTGAACACTGCAGTGAAATGATAAAATCTTCATTTATCCATGAAACTTGCTATCAGAGGGGAAAGGAAGGTACAATTCAAAGAGAGAACTTTTGGGAATTGGAGCCTGGCTAAGAACATACTCCAGTTCAAGGATGATGTCTACATGCTCTGTGGCCAGCCATTTGGCATGTTGTGATCTGTGCATTTCTGGTCCTCAGTTCCTAAGGAAGGACTGCCCTTTGCACCTGAGTCCAAATGCTTTTCAAAGGTGTGGCTACCTTAACAAAGCTGTTGCCTTGCAGCAAAGGCAGAGAGCTGAGGTTTAGCTCTCCTTATGTACTAAAAAATTGGCAGCCCTCTAAACAGAATTTGAGAGCAGAATTAACAGCCTAGATTAAAATGGAGGAATTCATAATGCCTCAATACTTTTGAATTCCAATTGAGTTTGTTCCTCTTAGCATGCAAATAATTTTTACCCTGACAATTGTGGTTCTGTGTATCCTTTTTGAGAATGTTTGGACTAGGATAGTCTTAACCTGTGAGCCATCTATCCAGCCCCGGACTAGGATAGTCTTAAAGGAAAAAAATTTACAGATGGAATGCTAAATTGCCAACAATGATAATAGGGAAAGGAAGGAGGCCGTTCCTGATAGATAAGGCAAAACTGATGACAGCTGGAGCTCACCACTCCCTGGGTACCATGTGCTTGTCAGGAGTTTCTAGTATTGACCTGCCAGTGAAATGCAAGCAAAACCAGATTCTAAGGAATAATGAACAAAGCTTTAATTGCAGTATGGGATGGCACGGTTAGACATGACAAGGCTTTTGCAATGTTGTTTCTTTGCTTGATTTTTGTTTAGATGTCTTTGATTTTCCTGTAATGGGAGGATATTTTTCTGGTTTGGAAATTGCTAAAATATAAGAGATTTTGGGGCAGATTTCAATTGCCACTACAGTTCAAAATTGCTTTCTGGGTTATAGAGTTACTAACATCTGGGATTTAAGTGAAATATTTGACCAGGGTGGTAGTAGCACACATACTTAATCCTTTAATCCCATTATACTAGAGGAAGAAACAGGCAAATCTCTGAATTCTAGACCAGCCTTGTTTAAACAATGAACTGCTGAGAAGATAAAGCTGCTTACTTAAGATAGTCTAGAATTGAAAAATGACACATTTTTCCTTGATGTTAAATTTGATAATGTTCTTACTGATGTAATGGATAAATACACATAATCTTAAATTTATGTAAAGAGACAGGGGTCACAAGCCATTCTCCTTAGGTGTGGGGCTCCCACTAAGGGAGGCATTTTGCCCCTAAAAAAGATATGTTAATCACTGGGCGTGACTGTGCACACCTTTAATCCCAGCACTTGGGAGGCAGAGGCAGGTGGATTTCTATGAGTTCAAGGCCAGCCTGGTCTATGGAGTCCAGGACAAAGATACACAGAGAAATCCTGGAGAGAGAGAGAGAGAGAGAGAGAGAGAGAGAGAGAGAGAGAGAGAGATTGATTCTGTTAATCAATGTAAGGACCCAGAGTTAGGCTGGGGAAGATCATGCAAACAGCATGCCTCCCGCAGCCAACAGTTAAGAAAAGCTAACAAAAAATAGCACATCATGCTATTTTATACCAATCTCCTTAAGAATGGGGTTTCCATGGGAGAACTGGAACTCAAACTAATACAAAATGGTTTAATTAATGTTATTGTTTAATAAGGGTAATTTAATTACTTAAATTCAAACCTTGATCTCAAAACTTGGGAGACAAGGAAAAAACAGGTTCCTTGTGTGTTCGAGGCCAATCTATTCTACAGAGCTCTACAGAGAAAATCAAGACAGCCCAAGCTACAAAGAGAAACCCTCTCTCAATAAGAATAAATATATTCACATAGAAATTAAATCTCCAAAGAAAGGAGAAAAGGAAAGAAGAAATATATAAATGCATACCTTTGTTCCCAAAACATGGGAGACAAAGACAGAAACAGATTGGTTCCTTTTGAGTTTGAGGCCAACCTAATCTACAAAAAGCCAGAACAACACAGAATAAACCTGTTTTAATCAATGAATAAATTTATGTCAACTGTAGAAGAGAATATAAACTCCATACAGTCTTATGCTGTATTTTCTAATTTAAAATAGATTATGTATAGCATATATATGTAATACTATTACATGCCATGTTTTTATATGGCATGAATGGAGACTTACAAATGTCTTTCTTCTGTTCAAAGAACAGAAAATATTCCTTAATTGATTGTGCATCCTGCATATCCAAAGCATTTTGGTAATTGCAGAACTGTATTTTACTTGTGAGAAATTATATATTTTCAGAACAATGGGACCTGAGTCCAAAGAAGACAAGGAACCCAAATGATCCAGCCTCACAGACCAACTCAATAGCTGTTTCCTCCAAAATATGCATCCAGAAAAACTTCAAACAGCTTGCTGAGATGGCCCAGCCTCAAAGACTGTTCCAGACAGGACTTCAATAAAGCCCTGAACTTTCCTACCAAAGTCCAGCTTTGAAGTACAAACTGCTCAGAACATTTAAATTGCTGAGCACATAGAAACTGGACAACAAATGTTACTATCAAATTGATTAACCATGTTTTTTAATTTTATTTGGGCCCCTACACAGGTTTTCTGCATCCCAATTCACCAGGAAGAAGTTTTAAGAGAGCAACGTCCCATTCCCAAAATGTGGGGTGGATGATTCTTTGGTTATTTGATGTATTATAGATGTTGTTTAGGGGGAATGGTTACAAATTGTTATATGGTCTTGTTAAACAAGGTATAGAAAGTTAGAATTGGACATCTCATTTTCTTTTCTCTATTCTTTCTCTCTTATATAGGGGGAAAATACTTGAAAAGAAAAAGAGGGGGAATATATATATATATATATATATTATAGAAATGATAATATATAAGGATAGATTTTTGAATCTGTTCTGAAACTCAAAACTATTGTTATTCTTAAATAAGGTTATCTTTCAATACTTTGGTATAGAATTTTGTATATTGATACAAAAATAAGGTTAAATTTTGATTCATTGGTATAGAATTTTATATTTTGACACATAATACATATATTTAAACTCTTATATAAGGTGTTGTGCCTTTACAAATCATTTAAAAGTACAGGTTTACTTCTGATCATTTTATGGGTTGCTATTGCAATCTATTTACGAGTCTGGGTAATACAAGTTGACTGGCCAGGTGAGCTTCTGGTCATGTCAAATACTAGTCTTAATTTATCAGAAAATAGGCTTATGAGGTTAAACAGATAGTAAATGGTTAAAAATATACAGTTTGTTAATAGAAGATAGATTATAGATAGATTTATAAATAGAATAATAGATGTCGTCAAAACCCTCAGAGGCATACAGAAAATGGCATTTAAAGCTGTTTTTATTATTTTAAGAATTATTTGACTTAAGACGGTCAGCTCCTGACAGCTCCCAAATGGAAGAATACAATGAGCATCAAAAAGACATCTCCCATTAGGAGATATTTCCTACTGGGCAAAAATGTCCCTGCTCTCTCAACAGACTATATACAGTCCAAAGACCGACCTGAGCTTAAATGCAGGTAAGTCGATGTCCTTATTCTGCAGAGACAGAATGGGAAAATCCTTCTTATTTCCTGTTGCACAATTTAGTCTGTGAAAAATGCTTATCCAGAAGGCTGAAGATGATGCTCCAACAATATTGAGAGATATTTGGAACTGTCTGGGCAACAAACTGTCATTTTTGTTTTTGGAAGCTGCTCTCCTATGCTTCCTACTCAGTCAAATAATAACTTTATCCCTTATTATGTCTTTGATGGGGTTGAAGACATAATAGTTATAAAATTTCAATTGAACTTGAGTTGTTTAGGATTTAAAAGGATATTTTCAAGTCTAAATAAAATCTTTAGGTTTATAAATATAGGATATGGCTGGGGCCAAGATGGCGGTGACCTACACTGACGCATTTTGAATGCGGGGGAAAAAAGAGCCATAAAAAACACAGAGTTATTGGGAACTGTGGAAAAACTGGAGGGGCTACCCCCCCGGGAACACTCACAGCTCCCAAGGGACTGTTAAAAGTCCCAGGGTAAGGCTCTTCCCCCATCTCTCGCAGACATGGAAGCCACTAAACCCGGGAGTCGGGAACTCCCATTTGGAGAGGCGCCTGGTAAGATCGACCCCAACTCACAGGAGGCAGAATCAGAGGCCACTTGGCGATTGATCACTAGCATATTGGACTCCCCACACCTCAGGTAGAACTTATACCCACTTAAAAAACTTTGCAAGATAGTGGAAGTCTTAGCAAGGAACAAACAGGGGGCTCAGCGGGTGGTCCGCAGCCGCTCAAGAAGTGGAGGGCGGGAGGTTCTGAGAGAGCTCAGGAAGCCGGGAACAAAAAGGCGGGTGGGAGGGGCCGAATCCCGCGCACTTACGGCAGCACAGCTGGGGAGTGAGCCCGGCTGGCAGGGCCAAATCCCCATGAACCCACGGCAGGTCAAATGGGGAGAGAGCCAGGCGTGGGTGGGGCCAGGGATCCGAGCACCCACGGCGGAGCTGCTGGGGCAAGAGGACCACTCAGGCAGCCGGAGGATCTGGGGCTTAGGGTACCCACGGCCTAGCAGCCAGGGAGGGGGACCCGTGGCGGCGCAGACAGGAAGGGAATCAGGCACAGAGGCCAGCCCTGTGGCGAGAAGCCTAGAGAGAAACCAGAAATCGGGACCATAGCTGTATTCTGGAAAATCCAGACATATTAGGTGTGGAGCCAGACCCTGTCAGCCTCCGTGATGACAAACAAAACCCACAGAATCTGTGCCTGGGCAAAAAGGCCCATACATTCAGAACCATTACAGGCTGATAACTCAGAGTGCAACATAGGGAAGTCTGAATTGGGAGCAGTGAAACAAACCTGGTCCATTACTCACAACCTGGGAATAGGCTGCACCAGCTCACAGTGCCTCAGGCGATTAAAACCACACTGACCCTGAAATCCCCCTGTAAGCAACGACAGATAGCCAAGTAACTCATACCCAGCACCAAATCATCCACTGTGGTTCCAAGCACAGAAAACAGACAGCTAAACGCATCCAATGGCCAAAGGTCAAAAAAAAAAAAAAAAAAAAGAAATCAAGGAAATATGACTCCAACAAAGCAGAATTATCCTAGCTCATCCAATTCGGATGACCACACACCAACAGAAACACATGAAAACGTTGACAATTCTGCATTATGGAAAGTGATAGAGTCCCTGCAAGAAGAACTTAAATCTATGAAGGAATTCAAAGAAGCCACAATTCTACAAGTCAAAACAAGGAACAACACCATTAAAGAGCTCCAAGCCAAGGTGACAGAGCTTGAACAGGAAAAGGAAAAAGCAATGAAAGATTTTCATACAAAAACAAGCAAGCTGGAGAAGCAAATGTACAAAACGAACAAAACAATACAAGACATGAAAATAGAAATAGAAACAATAAAGAAAACACAGTCAGAGTTAAAAGAGGAAGTGGAGAATCAAGGGAAGAGAACAGGAACTACGGATGTGAGTATCAACAATAGGATGCAAGAGATGGAAGACAGGATCTCAGACATGGAAGATTCGATGGAAGAAATCAATACAACATCCAAAGAAAATGAGAAGGCTAAAAAAAAACTCTCACCCACAACATCCAAGAAATCAAGGACTCAATGAAAAGACGGAACCTAAGAATTATAGGTATAGAGGAAAGAGAGGACTCCTGACTCCAAGGTCCAGGAAATATCTTCAACAAAATCATAGAGGAAAACTTCCCAAACCTGAAAAAAGAGATGCCAATAAAAATCCAAGAGGCATACAGAACACCAAACAGATTAGACCAGAAAAGAAACTCCTCTCGCCACATAATAATTGAAACCCCAAATGTACAGAACAAAGAAAGAATATTAAAAGCTGTAAGAGAAAAAGGTCAAGTCACATACAATGGCAGACC
>CAJQZJ010032798.1:2543756-2555766 GCA_907164525.1 Lophiomys imhausi
CTGACTGTGTTTTCTTTATTGTTTCTATTTCTATTTTCATGTCTTGTATTGTTTTGTTCGTTTTGTACATTTCCTTCTCCAGCTTGCTTGTTTTTGTATGAAAATCTTTCATGGGTTTTTCCTTTTCCTGTTCAAGCTCTGTCACCTTGGCTTGGAGCTCTTTAATGGTGTTGTTCCTTGTTTTGATTTGTAGAATTGTGGTTTCTTTGAATTCCTTCATAGATTTAAGTTCTTCTTGCAGGGACTCTATCACTTTCCATACTGCAGAATTGTCAATTGTCAATGTTTTCATGTGTTTCTGTTGGTGTGTGGTCATCCGAATTGGATGAGCTAGGGTGGTTCTGCTTTGTTGGAGTCATAATTCCTTGATTTCTATTTTTTTTTTGACCTTTCGCCATTGGATGCATTTAGCTGTCTGTTTTCTGTGCTTGGAACCACAGTGGATGATTTGGTGCAGGGGACGAGTTACTTGGCTATCTGTCGTTGCTTACAGGGGGATTTCAAGGTCACTGTGATTTTAATGGCCAGAGGCACTCTGATCTGGTGCAGCCTATTCCCAGGTTGTGAGTAATGGACCAGGATTGTTTCACTGCTCCCAATTCAGACTTCTCTATGTTGCACACTGAGTTATCAGCCTTTAATGGTTCTGATGGTATGGGCCTGTTTGCCCAGGCACAGATTCTGTGGGCTTTGTTTGTCGTCCCGGAGGCTGACAGGGTCTGGCTCCACACCTGATATGTCTGGATATTCCAGGATACAGCTATGGTCCCGATTTCTGGTTTCTCTCTAGTCTTCTCGCCACAGGGCTGGACCCTGTGCCTGATTTCCTTCCTGTCTGCGCCGCCACGGGTCCTGTGGGTACCCCAAGCCCCGGATCCTCCGGCTGCCTGAGTGCACCTCTCGTCCCAGCAGCTCCGCCGTTGGTGCACGGACCCCTGGTCCCCCCCACACCTGTCTCTCTCCCCAGATGACCTGCTGTGGACTGGAAGGGATTTGGCCCTGCCAGCAGTGCTCCCTCCCCACCTGCGCTCTCGTGAGTGTGCGAGATTTGGCCGCTCCCGCCTGCTTTTGTGTTCCCTGCTTCCTGCGCTCTCTCGGAACCTCACGCCCCCCGCTTCACGAGCGGCTGCGGACCACCCGCTGAGCCCCCTGTTTGTTCCTTGCTAAGGCTTCCACTATCTCACAACCTTTTCTAAGTGGGTATACGTTCAACCTGATGTGTGGGGAGCCCAATAGGACAGCGATCTATGGCCAAATGGACCCTGATTCTGCCTGCTGTAAGTTGGGAACGATCTTACCAGGCGCCTCACCAAATGGGAGTTCCCGAATCCCCGGTTTAGTGGTCTCCGTGTCTGTGAGAGATGGGGAGAGCCTTGCCCTGGGACTTTTAACAGTCCCTTGGGAGCTGTGAGCATTCCTGGGGGGGGGTCTAGCCCCTCCTGTTTTTGCACAGTGCCCAGTAACTCTGTGTTTTTTATGGCTCTTTTTTCTCCGCGTTCAGAATGCATCAGTATAGGTCGCCGCCATCTTCACTCCGCCGATCTTTCCATCTTCTAAAGGCCTCTTCCATTTCTTTCTAAAAGGGCTTGAAGTTCTTGTTGTACAGGTCCTTTACTTGCTTGGTTAGAGTTACCCCCAGGTATTTTATGTTGTTTGTGGCTATTGTGAATGGGGTTGTTTCCCTTATTTCTTTCTCAGCCCATTTGTTGTATAAAGAAGGGCTTCTGATTTTTTTGAATTAATTTTGTATCCAGCCACTTTGTTGAAGGTGCTTATCAGCTGTAAGCGTTCTCTGGTGGAATTTTTGGGGTCCCTTATGTATACTATCATATCATCTGCAAATAGGGATAATTTGACTTCTTCGTTTCTGATGTTTATCCCCTTGATCTCCTTTAGTTGTCTTATTGCTCTTGCAAGAACTTCAAGTACTATATTGAAGAGATATGGTGAAAGTGGACATCCTTGTCTTGTCCCTGAGTTTAGAGGAAATGCTACAAGTTTCTCTCCATTTAATTTGATGTTGGCCACTGGCCTGTGTATATTGCCTTTATTATTTCTAGGTACGGTCCTTGTATGCCCATTCTCTCCAGAACTTTTAGCATGAAGGGGTGTTGGATTTTGTCAAATGCTTTTTCTGCATCTAGCGAGATTATCATGTGGTTTATTTCTTTCATCTTGTTTATATGGTGAATGACGTTGATAGACTTTCGTATGTTGAACCATCCCTGCATCCCTGGGATGAAACCTACTTGATCATGGTGTATGATACTTTTGATGTGTTCTTGAATTCGGTTTGCTAGTATTTTATTAAGTATTTTTGCATCTATGTTCATGAGGGAGATTGGTCTGATGTTCTCTTTCTTTGTTGGGTCTTTGTGTGGTTTAGGAATCAGGGTGATTGTGGCCTCATAGAATGAGTTTGGCAATGTTCTTTCAGATTTTATTTTGTGAAAGAGATTGAAAACTATTGGTGTTAGCTCTTCTTTGAAGGTCCGGTAGAATTCCGTGCTAAAGCCATCTGGCCCTGGGCTTTTTTTGGTTGGGAGATTTTTAATGACTGTTTCTATTTCCTTAGGGGTTATAGGGCTGTTTAGCTAATCTTGATTTAGCTTCGGTAGGTGGAATCTGTCAAGAAAATTGTCCATTTCACTTAAGCTTTCAAATTTGGTGGAGTATAGATTTTTAAAGTAGGATCCAAATATTCTCTGGATTTCCTCACTGTCTGTTGTTATTTCTCCCTTTTCATTTCTGATTTTGTTGATTTGTGTTTTCTCCCTCTGTCTTTTAGTTAATTTGGCTAAGGGTCTGTCTATTTTGTTGATTTTCTCGAAGAACCAACTCTTGGTTTCATTGACTCTTTGTATAGTTCTTTTTGTTTCTAAGTTGTTGATTTCAGCCCTAAGTTTGACGATCTCCTGCCTTCTGCTCCTCTTGGGAGCGTTTGCTTCTTTTTTTTTTTTCAATTCACCCAGATTAGCTGTTAATTCGCTAATATGAGCTGTCACAATTTTCTTTTTGATGGCACTTAGTGGTATGAACTTTCCTCGTAGCACAGCTTTCATTGTGTCCCATAGGTTTGGGTATGTTGTGTCTTCATTTTCGTTGGATTTTAAGAAGTCTTTGATTTCGTTCTTTATTTCTTCCCTGACCCAGTGGTCCTCTAGTAAAGAGTTGTTCAATTTTCATGTGAGTGTAGACTTTATGTTGATTCTTTTGCTATTGAAGTCCAGCTTTATTCCATGGTGGTCTGATAAGATACAAGGGGTTATTTCAACTTTCTTGTATCTGTTGAGGCTATCTTTGTGTCCAAATATATGGTTGATTTTGGAGAAGGTTCCGTGAGGTGCTGAGAAGAAGGTGTATTCTTTTGTGTTTGGGTGAAATGTTTTGTAGATATCTGTTAGGTCCATTTGGTTTATGATCTCTGTTAGACTCATTATTTCTCTGTTTGGCTTCTGTCTTGATGATCTGTCCATAGTTGTGAGTGGGGTGTTGAAGACTCCCACTATTAAAGTGTTTGGATCGATGTGCGATTTAAGTTTTAGAAGCATTTCTTTTATAAATGTAGGTGCCTTTTTATTTGGGGCATAGATGTTCAATATTGAGATGACCTCTTGGTGCATATTTCCTTTAATGAGTATGTAATGCCCTTACAAAATAGACTTCCAACTGACAGAGATTTTTAAAGGGAGATTAGCAACATGATTCTAAACTTTATATGAAATGTATATGGAATTTGTAGCCAAACAAGAGAAAGGAGGAATGTTTATACAATCAGATATCAAAGCCACTATAGTTTGCTATAATTTTTATGGAACAAAAGCACATATATCTTCAGGGTAACTGTCTTTTGAATACGTGTTGGTAAGTTAGTTGATTATCAACAAGGTAAATTTTAATCTGGATTCCTACAACAACTAACATAACAAAGTTAATTCCACATATAGCATGTATGAGAATCTGAAAATACAACATTACAGAACTCCTTCATGGCTTTGGAGTCACTAGGAAAATAAATGTGTATTATTTAACAATTTGCTTGAAGTGTGAAGCAAAATAGACAGTCCAGTGTTTACCTGACTATTTATTATTTAGGCCCTGCAGCTTGAGTTATAAATGGAGGCTTCTCTATTTATTGTATAGAGGGATATCTAGAATAGACTACTTGAGATGTGTGAGTGATTTATAGTCAATAAAGGGAAAAACTGAGAGTGCATGGAGAGGTTTGAACACACTTGCTTTATTAAGGTGGCAATGGTGAGAATAAAGCCACACAGGAAGCCATGTGAGGTTACGATGCTTATTTACAAAGTTACCTCTAAGGAGCTAATGAAAACCATTGTCATTTGAAAACCAAAGAATTTCACATCTTTTTTGTTTTTGTTTTTGTTTTTCACGATAGGGTTTCTCTGTTTGTCCTGGAACTCACTCTGTAGAGCAGGCTGACCTCAAACTCAGAGATGACTGAAGTCATGCACCACCATCTCCCTGCTAGAATTTCCCTTCTTTATGGCTCAGATTTCTTTTTTTGTGTGTCACCTGAGCCCTGCACATGCTGAGTTGGAAGGGAGGACTAGTAGTAATCATCAGAATCACTATGATGAAATCATAGGGCTTGAGGAGCAATACGAGTTTCTCAGTCAGAAACCTGGCTTATAACATGCATGCTACAAACTCTCTAAATTTAGGCAAGATATTACATTTTGGTGAGTTGAGTTCCCTAGTCCAGGGATAAAGTAAGATACTCATGGCCAGTGTGAGAATTGCAGGGGCTCTTGAGAAATACACACACACACACACAAACACACACACACATATATATACACATGCATATACATATGTATGGAGGTATTCTATATACATGTATGATAATGCTCTCCCCAAGAGCTGTAGACTATCACAGAAACACCAGTGCCAATAATGTCAGTGTCAGACATGGGAAACTTTTCTGTGAGTTGTTTTTCAGGGAAGTCCAAACCACTTAGGGTATTGATGTTGTCCTTGATTGACTCCCAGAACTTCAAGGTAAGACCCTATTGCTAATGAATCCATCTATTTCAAACACTGGGTTTGGAGGAATGGAGCTGGAACTGACCTGGATAATAATAATGTTTGGTTGGTTTTGTTTTAATTTCAGTGGTAACTTTGGTGGTTTGAATGAGATGCTGTACATAGTCCCAGTCATTTGAATAGCTGATTCCTAGTTTGTGGTACTATTTGGTTAGATTTAGAAAGTATGTTACTAGAAGTGGGCTTTGTGAGTTAAAAAGACTCACACCATTTTAGGTTCTCTCTGCCTTGTGGTTGCAGTCTAAGGTGTGATCACTCCACTTGATATTCCAGATATTATGACTACAAGCTGCCATGCCTTGCTGATGGACTCAGTCTCTGGAACTGTAAACCCTTCATTCTTTGAGTTGCATTGGTCATATTGGTCATAGTATTTTATCACAGCAATAGAAAAGTAAGTGATACTGTAACTAACAGTTTTCTAATTTGACATAAGGCCCACTAAACAGGAAAAAATTAATGTCTAGTACTGTAAACCTAGCTATTTTCCCATGAGTGGACCGGTCATAGACTCTGGGGGAGAACCAACCACTACCATTTTCCTAACCCAATATAATTTCTAAGTGGATTCCAAATACTTATCCTTATACCCACAGATAAGTGTCATTCTCATCCTTCATCAAAAGAAGCTTTTGTAACAGATTGGGACTATTACAGAGATGAAACTTCAGAGAATAAGTTTAATAAGAATAAACCCAGATGTCCCCCAACTGAAGAATGGATAAAAAAAGCTTTACTATGGAATGGAATACTGCTCAGCCATCAGAAACAAGGAAATCTTGCAATTTGCAGTCAAATGGATGGAACTAGAAAAGCTCATCCTGAGTGAGCTAACCCAGACCCAGAAAGATGCACCTGGCATCTAATCACTTATAACTAGATTTTAGCCATATAGTACAGGATAACTATCCTACAACCAACATACAAAAAGGAACAGGAACATAGACTTTGTTACCTGTTAGTGGGACACTTTGCCCTAGTGGATCTGCCATGTAGGTCCTCAGTGCAAGAGGAAACTCTTAGCCCTCATATGACTGCTGAACTGAGGGGGCTGATATGGAGGGGAAACCCACTCTGAAGGAGTAGGATAGGTGGGAGAGGGGGAAGAGGATGGGAGAGTGGAACCGAGAAGGGTGGAGGAGGGTACTGTGATGGAGATGTAACTTGAAGTAACACATAAACATTAAAAAAAAAAGAACAGGGTTGTGCTATAAAGATTTATTAACAATACAAAGAATCTATTATGCTGGGTTTTAAGGCATAAACTCTTAAGAAAGTAAAGATCCCCCACCTGCCTGTATGGATCAAAGTACAGTCAATTATGTCATCACTAACTCTAAATAAATGTGTTTGAGAACTGCATATAGCTGTACTCTTCTACGTTTCTTAAAATAAAAAGCAATAACAAATATGTTTAGTTACCACTTTTGTACCAAAAATATTCTATTACTCATCTCTAATAAAAGATTATTCATCAAAAAAAAAAAAGAAGAATCATTCCTGGGGTTATCCAGTCCCACATGATACATCTATAGCATGACCTCTAACCAAAGGATCAGAGAAAATTGTGGAATGGGAATCAGAAAGATTGTAAAGAGACTGAATACCAGAACATGTACTGCTAGATAGTATCTTCTAGTCATGACATGGAAGTTCCTGTACCCATGAAACCTCCACCATTCGGCTTCCTAAAATCAGGTAATGACAATACCAGTTGATATGCTGATGTGGATGAGAAAAAAATCACTGGCTTCTGAGAGAGGGAGAATCTCTCTCTCTCTCTCTCTCTCTCTCTCTCTCTCTCTCTCTCTTTAAAGAGATAAGCACCCTTGTAGGTTATCCAATCTCAAGAGAGCAGCACTAAACATATATACATATGAGCAACATTAAGTAAGTAGTTGTTGTATTAGTTAGTTTTCTGTTGCTATAATAAAGTGCCACGGCCAAGGCAACTTATAGAAAGAGGAGTTCATTTGGGCTTACAGTTCCAAAGAAGAGTACATAATGGTAGGGAGACAATGGCAGCATGGAGCCAGAGCAGGAACCTAAGAGATCACATCTTGAAGCATAAAGAAACGTGGCACCCCACGCTATACACTCTCAAAGACTGCCCCAGTAGTATATTTCCTTCAGCAAGGCTGCACTGCCCTGTAACCTCCCCAAACAGTGCAGCTAACTGGGGACTGAGTGTCCAACCAACTTAGCCTATGGGGGATGTTCTTATTCAAACCACTACAGGTATGTGTGTGTGTGTGTGTGTGTGTGTGTGTGTGTGTGTGTGTGTGTGTGTATACTCACAAACGTGTATAAACAAAGAAGAGGCCATGAACCAGAGAAGGAGTGAAGGAGGATGGACACTGGTGCAGTTGAAGGAGGCAGAGGGAAAATGGAAAAAATATAAACATAGTATTCACATATATGAAATTCTCCAAAAATTAAAAACTAAATAAAAATAAATATTTTTAAAGAAGAAAAAAAACCCAGAAGCTTTTTTTCTCCTTCATGCTTTGTCTCAATAAGGCTGTTACTGCCATCTGCAAGGAATTCTCAACCTCCAAAACAGCAATGGTTGAAATTTCAGATTTCAAATAAGACCATACTAACATGTTTTCTATAGAAAAGTTGCTTTAAAAAACACACTACAAATTCCTGCAGTTAATTACTTCAAGGTACTTCCTTTTCTTTCCCCTGTGTATCTCTTACCTCCTCTTCTGTGTCTAGCCCCACAAAGGAAAGGAAAGATAGTTTACAAGATTCAAGATTTGTTTGTTTCACAAGAAGTGCAAGTCCTAGATTGGACTTGTGATAAAAATGGAATTTCTTTTACACAGAAATGATTAATCCCACAATATTCTTACTCTGTAAGAGTTCAAGTTTTACTCTTAAAAACCTACGTCACAGATTATCTCAAAGGCCAGAGTGACTCACACGGAAAGCCCCACTTTCCGAGTCCTCTGGGCCAGTAGCTGCTTGTCTTCATGGACACTGACTGCTGGAATCTCCCCGTTATCCATTGCTTGGATACTAGGGCAGATCCTCTCTGGGATGCCCTATATTGAAGAATAGGGTCTTTTTTATTTACAAATGTGAAAACCTGCCACCAGGCATATCTCTTCTACAATGCAGTGAACCTTCCAGAACCTTGCCTTAGTCTCCTGGAACCAAACAAATTACATGCCACTGTGTGCTGTATATCACAGCTGCAGCTTTTATTACTCCAGGCTGCACAGAGTTTGGAAATGGGCTTCTCTTGCAATCTGGAAAAGTCTGTACCTTTGACTGACAAGCTGCATTTTCTTGAGGTTTGGCTATTTGGGTCCTTCCCCTATCCATCCAAAAAAGAAGAACTAAAAAAACCAAAACAACAACAACAACAACAACAACAAATCCTTAACCTTGGAGATCTTTGGCATTTGACCCCAATATTTTTATACAGTAACCATACATACATTTATCACTCTGTGCTTTATGAACAGTGAAGGTTTATTACACTGCACTCAAACCTCATTTAACCTTTTCTCTTGAAGCAATCCTTTAAAACAGAACGTGGGGGCTTGTACAATCAAGGCTGACTGATTCCTTTCTAGAAAATTCTTTAGCATGGATACTTGTAGTCAGTCAGTGTTTGGTGATCCTTTGAAGATAGAAGCTACCTCCTGGTTCTCCGAGGGACCCAGAGTCTTGGAGGCTTTAGAACGGGAAGGCCTCAGAATCAATCTGTCCCACCTCTGCACACTGGTCTATCCTCTCCTCTTTTCTGATTTGCTCATCGGTTATCACACATGGGTCATTTTAAACTTGGAATCTTCTGTCCCATGTGAAACTCCATGGTTTAAAAAGGCTTTGCATCTAATCCACAAAACTTATTTTATTATTATGAACTAGTTAAGATTTTTATTTGTGTACATACTACTTTCTCTACTTGCTTGCCTGAAGACTGGAAATGTAGGTTATAGTCTTGAACTCCATTCAGACTTAATCCCTTGCTTGATGCATGTAAGAAGCCTGCAGAGATGGAAGGAGTGCATTTTGACCACAGAATCATGAAAAAATAAGTATTTCTATTTAAAGAGAAATATTCTTTAATATTTAAACAGCGATGTAGAAAAGATCAGAATCACTTTTCCTAGAGGTTCGGAAGGTCTATATGGCTCAACCAGGCCTATTTAGTCTAGTTATCTGATAACATCTGCCACATTTCTTGATGGACATGTGAGACTCGGGGCCATCACTTTATTCTCTGTGGCTCAGTTCCTGTTCAGGTGAAGGGACTCCTCAAATGACTGAATTGACAAGAAAAGTGTTAAGGTCAATGAAAAGGTAGGCCATAGCTGCTCTGGGATGTATGCATGCATGTATGTATGTATGTATGTATGTATGTATGTATGTATGTATGTGTGTGTATTAGAAGTACATGTTCCATATCTACTGTGAAGATCTCAACAGCAGGTCTGAAAACTGCTGCTGCTCTGGCTGCTGGCTTGTCATATGGGTTCCATTAAAGTCACTGTCCAATATCAAGGATAGCTTACCTCTCTTGTTGGGGAAATTGAAGGTGTTGACGCGAATTTCAAATAACTCTGCAGATGTTCAGCAGTGACAAGACCAATCAGTTTGGCTCACTTTCCCACTTTACTCAACAAGCTATTGTTTTCTTCTGTCCCCATTTCCAATATGAGTTTCGCAAGCATTTCTATCAATTATGACTGTGTGTGGTGGTGTGGTTACCATTGCCATGTGCTTTGTGTTTTTGATGGTATGTGGATAGACTAATGGATATTATTAGGTAGAGCTGGAAAACATTTTGGCCACCCTACAGATGAGGACTACAGTAAAGGAAAGTGTACCTAAGCCCTGGTATGTTATTTATGTGATTAGAGTCTTATGCCCCCTTTCAGGTGTTATTTATAGTTAATCCATGTAATTTCCCCTTGATGTATGTATTTTAGTAATCTCTATTTAATTGGTGAGGAAACTGAAGGGCAGAGAGGTTGCACCCATTTTGCCTGGGGTTCATAATGTGCGTGTATCATTAGTGAGATTTGAATTGAGGTCACCTAGCTTGACAGTCTCTCCATCTAACCACTGTGTCTTACTCTTTATGCTCTGTATATTTTATGTTTGCCTAGAAGATACCGTAAGAGTCCGTTAGTCACAAAACATTATGCCAACTAACTTTGAAAATATCAGGAAATGAATCCAGTTACTTTCTACAAAGCGCATCAGCACTCAAGGAGATTGGGGGAGAGGACCATTCTGCACTACATACCAGTGAGGTGTTCTATGCTCCCACCCTGAACCTCTGGTATCTTCACTGGGGAGAGAATTAGAGCCCAGATGTGAGCAGGATAGCCAAGACACCTCACACAGAGAGCAGAGAGGTTGCTGAGGGGTCCATCCATCAGTAGAACTTTAAAAGAGTGGTGTGGGAGCGAAGAAACTGAACTCCAGGCCACCTGACTAGCAAAAATGTGTTAAAAGACAGTAAAGACAAGGTGTGAGATTAAGAAATACTTCAATATTACGGATCCTTATTTTTAAATATTATAAACATCAGCAGTTTATACTTCATCAAAAAGACAACAGAAAATGTAATATGCCTCTGTAAGTTTCACATTTAATTAATATAGGGTTATCTTTACAGTTCTAGTTTTACCAAATGGGACAACAAGAAAAACAGGAATGAATTATATGCCAACAGTGCCAGCGTATATCACTTAGAGGGGTGCAGGGCTTCTCATTTCCCATGTCTTTAGAGTTTCAGGTTGGGTGCCCTTGTTTGGTAAAAAATGAAACCATTTTTGTTAAATTCATAGGCAGCATGAACATGGCCAGTGTACTAGCCTCCTAGGAATACTAAATGCACCCCATTTTATTTATAGGAAAGAAGCAAATTAAGACAGACCTCTTTTGTGCAAACCATAAACTGCATTTAACAAGACCAGGGGCTTGGGAATCTATGGTGAGGCTGCTTGCTTTTCCTGGCACCTTGTTAAACATGGTTGAAAGTTTGCATGCTGGGGCACAGCCTGCTTTCTCTTTGTTCCTGGGAATGGTCCCAACGGGCCTGGTAGACCTGGGCAGACCAGCTGGAATCTCAAATGTGGCTGGAAGAGAGCAGGGTGCCCATGAGCCCCCCAATCCACTGGACCTGAGGACAGGCCCTCAGAAGAACAAGACTGTTTGCAACACTGCCTCCAGCACCAAATGATGCTTATTATCAAGCCCCTCTTCCTAGATCTGAATGAAATCCTCCATCCTGAAGTTGAGCATATCTCCTTTTACTCTGTCCTGAATAAAGATGGAGAACAGCTGGTCAGCATTCCCTCTAGAATAACTCTCGAGACACTTGAAAACTATTACTAATTCCCTCACAGTCTTCCCTTTTTCAGACCAATCCTGCAGCTGTCTTCTGGCCACTTCCCCTGTTTGCCTTTCTTTCTTTGGCTTCCCCTTCTTCTCCAGCTGCTTGCTTCCCAAAGCCACCTGGAAATCTAAATGCACCCTCCCCTTTGGTGGGATTAGTACTGTAAAATAATGGTTGGGGTTTTGTTTCTGTCTTAGCATGATCTTATTTTGGAGGGCTTAGTCTTTATTCCAGGATGTCATCCATTGGCTTGAATTACTGAAGATTTTCCTCATTTTTTAAACATTTTGGGTCTAGAGAGACCTTACAAGAAAACAAAAGTTCTCTCTTTGCCTCTCTGTCTTTCTCTGTCTCTGTCTCTCGCTCTCTCTGTGTGTGTATGCATGTGCTGTGAGAATAGTTTTTTTTTCCAGGAATTCACACTCAAGTCACTTAAAATATCCCACGACACACTGCTCAGTACTGTTTTAGATGTGCTCATTAAATTGGAGATGAGGTGCCACACTATATGTATGTCTGTGAGGGTCTATATACTAACTCTGATAATTAGGAATAGCTTCAGAGTCCAGTGGT